>SKCR01039251.1:0-51759 GCA_019454045.1 Zanthoxylum bungeanum | reverse complement strand
CGAAACATTGGGTTCTCCTTTTACCTGATGATAAAGAGGAAAAGGAACCGGGATGATGAACAGCAATGAAACATTATCCTACAAACAAGAATTAGTATAGCATATGGCTTACCAATACTTTTGCACTCCCAAAATCACAAAGTTTCAGCTGATGTGTATGTGGATTGACCTGGAAATGAATGTTTAAAACTAAGTCTGATCGCAAGTAAAATATGATAATCACATTGAAATTTACTGCAGTGACAATGAATTAGGGGATTATCCACTGCTCATTTCTTCATATTAGAAAAAAGAAAAAAGAGAGAAATATATGAAATCAATCAAATTGATTGATTTCATATATTTCTCTCTTTTTAAAAAAACGGTTGAGGCGGCCGCCTTGCCGCCTCGCGGCGACGGCGCCTCGAGGCGGCCGCCTTATGCGGTTTTTCTGAGGCGCCCGCCTCTCTGCTGGTGAGGCGGCCGCCTCAGGCCAAATCGGCGTGAGGCGGCCTGAGGCGGTCGCCTCACCAGCAGAGGTTTTTTTTTTAAAAAAATTTCTAAAATGAAACGACGACGTTTTGGGCTTCCAAAACGTCGTCATTCCATTGAACAACTGAGTGGCAGTAGAGCACTTGCACAAAAAAGGAGCAGAGACCATAGTAAGTTAATCCTGTACAAATAATGCAATTTATATAATCAAATTAAAAAATAATACGACTTTATGTTATTTGTTAGGGAAAGGGAAAGCTCCACAATTAGTGGATGAAGACAATACAAGTGAAAGAGGTTATTTGGATGATGACCCATCTGATGATGACATAGATTTTGACCCAAGCTTCATGCCGCTAGACACTAATGATAGCTTATTTAGGGATTAGTTATCAATAATATTTTGAACATACTATAAATTATGAAGAAAGTAATGTATTTTGGATTACTTATCAATAGTTTTTTGAAAATACTATGAATTATGAAGAAATGAATGTATTTTGGATTATTTTTCCGATTTTCGGATCGAGTCGCCCGCCTCACCGCCTCGAGGAGGTCCGCCTCACGCCTCAATGGCCGGCCGCCTCGAGGCGCCGCCCCGTATTTTTAAACATTGCAATCAATACAAAGGGAGGAAAAAAAGAACCTCGAAGTTCTTTTCAAAATGTGGCAATACATTACAGCAAACTGATGCACTTTGCAAAGGGCCATAAAAACATTACAATCCACTTCTTTAAAGAAATGGTTGTTTTAGTTGAATGGCAAACCACTCAGAAGTCCGAATAACAAGTAACATGCTTTAATGCTTACATGCAATACAAGAACAAGTATGTAGAGTTTCATGTGACAAAGTTTTCAAGTGTTTGAAGTAAATCTTACCAGTAAGTTCTGAGGCTTGATGTCACGGTGACAAATACCGATACAATTATGTAGATAAGCAAGTGCCCTACAGATCTGCATCAAAGGAGGAAAATGAAAAATGAAAGTATTAAAGGTAAGTTCAAGAAATGGTGAAAAATCAATAACTAACTACTCAACACAACAAAAAAAGCAATAGTTCAGCAGGAATAAACATAATCATATAGTTTTGACTAGCAATGTTGGACATACAAGGGAAAATCATCCATCTTGTTTCAACTTGAACTCATATTATCAATTTTTTTTTTTGAAAAAAAGAAATAATATGGAATCTAATCTTTTTTAAGCCCTCATGCATCTCCAACCACCCCATCAGCCATCAAAGGAAAATGAAAAAACAATAACAATACTAGTGGTTCTACTAGTCAAATATCATTAACAAATAGCCGTCTTAGCAATCCAGGCTAGGTGGCCCATTTGCAATCTGGTTATGAAAAAACAGCGGTAAAGTGAAAAAAAATACCTTTTAGACTAATGATGATCATCAACTATATCCAATTACTCAGTAAAAAGCGATCACCATAAACAAGTATACTAAGTAAAACAATTAATCTTTTCAAAAGTCAATCTTTTTCCTTCAAACATATAATCAAACAAATTACTACAAACCTGATAGGTATAGAGTTTAACATATATTAAGGGCATCCGCTGGTGGATCCTGCTGTAGTTTCTTGCAATTCGATTAACAGTTTCAGGAACATATTCAAGTACAAGATTCAAGTAAAGCTCTTCCTTGTCTGTTGTTGAAAAGAAACAATGCTTAAGGGCAACAATATTTGGATGGTCCAACATCTGCATAATCTGTAACTCCCTATTTTTATAACGTTTGTCTTGGAGAACCTTCTTGATAGCAACAATCTCTCCAGTTTCTCTACATTTTGCCTGCATAACGCAGATGAGATTAATTCAATAATGAAGTTTCTATGGGGGGAAGGATAAAATATATAGTTACTTATAATTAAAAGCCATGAGACAGCACTACTTACTTGAAAGACAACACCAAAAGAACCAGTTCCAACCACATGTTCAGCTATATAACTAACTTTCTGCCAACCCAAAGCATGTAAATAAGTTTCTAATTATGATTAATTAAAAAAAACATATAAATTTATTTATTCTACAAATAGATTCTCTTCCCACCTGCTTAGAATTTCCATTTCGACCACCGATAGTCGTTCTTATGATGTGTCCTGTTTCAGCACCCATGCCATCAATGATATCTGGCTCACTATCCTGCAGCAGATGTCATCGTACAAGACACCGTAAACTACTAGAAATGTACGGAATAATTTTGAAGTCTGTTCAGGCTTGTAGATATTTATTTCAACCAGGAAAAATGCCCTCAAAGATCACACTACTTCTATTACTACACCAATACAGATGCCTATTACAACATAGAATTTAAGATTGTATTTGTGGCAAAAGAAAAAGGTAACCACAAGTAATATAAACATCGTGAAATAAAATATATATATATATATATAAGATAAACAGCTTACTCTGTCTTCATCATTGTCCACCTGGTCCTGCAACCTCATTTCAAGCATTTCTCTTCCCAACCAGTCAACTGAACTTGATGAACTCTTGAACCCATTAACAGACCTGGAACTGCCCACTCCCCCATTTTCTAGGCTGGCGTATGCCATATGTACAACTTGCTAGTATTGCAGACACTAGTATTTGCTACCCTTCTGATACTTTGTGGTTGTGCATTCCATACCATTCAAACACATATCTTCCTAATTGGAATATCAAAATTTTTACGTCAGAGACTAAGCTATCTTTCGAATTGTTGTGATCAGTGTTGTTAAAGGCGCAAGGCGCGCTTGATGAAGTGAAGCGCAAATTGTTAAAAAAATATATATAAGTATCTAGTCAACTAAAACAAAGAGAAATCATTGAAAATTTATAAAAAAACAATTATTGATAATACAAATTAATTTGTTTGTCAAAATTTAGAGCCAACCCCAAAACATATCTTACTTTATTTAATAAATGTTATACAATTTGATTTCGAGTTGGGTGAGTCAATTCGGATTGGGGTTTTCTCACACATTTTTATGAGGCATGCCTAGGTGCACCTAGGCGCATCTAAAAGGTGCGAGCCTTTGTGCCTAGGCGCGCGCCTGATGAAGGTCGCCTGGCCTGGCGCAATGGTCTGAGCTTGAACCAGAGGCGCGCCTGTGACAACTATGGTTGTGATTCTACGTAACTTTGAAAGCAACAAAGTGTTAGCTAATCACCCATTTTTATTTGATAGATAATTTTTAACACCCATTCATCTATTATACTCGATAACAAGTAATTATATTCTATGGTAAAAGTCACAGCACCTCAATCTGAAACATATCCTTAAAATTTAAAACCAAAATCTGACACGTGAGTAAATAAAAATTCATAGATGCGTGTTTTGATCAATTTAATCAAATGTGAAAAGTTTACCGAGATTGAAAATTAAAAACTTCCATAAATGGTTAAAAATTGTTTTTCCTTCATCAAATGGCAGTGCACACGTACTGAAATAAAATTTAACCCGAAAAGCATAATTCAGCAGATAAGATTGCATTAAATATCTCAATAATACTACACATATAGACTCATCTCTTCTAATACAAATTGATGCAGCATAAAAGTAACGGATTGGTGAAAATAAGAAATAAACAAAATTAGTTGAAAGAGATGATGTGAAGTAATATAGTGATGACACATTAGTTTGTATAGATAATTTGTATTTGGAGTATTTATCTAAATAATTACTCAATAACCATAATAAAATTGATATTAATTATTTATTAGCCAAAACTCCAACCTAGATTATATGGATTCCATTTTTCTAAATTTAGCCACACATCATTACCAATATTAAATTAATAAATAAATAACAGATATTTATCTTCTTCTTTTTCTTTTCCTAGCAAATATAATAAGAAAAAAGAAGAAAAATATACAGTGTTGCATTATAATAAAAAAAAAAAAAATCAACAATCACTATGATCAGATCTAGAGCTAAACCAGGCCAACTTTTTCAAGAATACAGTGAATATAAAAATAAACAAAATCTAAGCTCCAAATTCAATTAAAAAAAATTATAAAAATTTCATAGAAATTAATATTGAAACAGATCGTTAAAGACGCTTCACCTGGAAGTGCTTCAACGACAAGTGCAAGCAAATTTCACGCATTCTGCAGCTTTCAGCTTCAAAATTGAACCATACTGTTCAGAAAATTGAAACAATAAACCAAATAGAACGAGGAGCACACTGTTGCTGATCTGATTCTTGATTTTGCTTCTCTCTCTTTTCTTTTTTTGTTTCCTTTTGATTTTGCCTCTTTAATTTTATTTATTTTAACCTTCTTGAAGAGAGAGTGTGTGAAAGAAGTGTGTTGAATACGTACTGACAATTACTTGACAAGGTTTATTCACCTCTACTTTTGATTTTTTTTTTTTTTTTTTTTTTTTTGTATATAACATTTTAGTACCTTTTATTTCACAAAATTATAAGTAATGACATAATTTGTATTTTATGTAAGAATCACTGCCTACGTTAAACATTGTTAGAAATTAATTTGGAAAATCAACCAAGGGAAATAGAGACATCCATAATCTCCAAGTTTGTTTCAATCTACAATTAGATTTCATTATTTAAAAAATGAACTTATTAGTAAATTATATCCATTTGTTTTGGTAAAAGTTAGAGTACTTGCGAAAATAGACTAGTCGTTTCAACATGAAAAAAGTTGTGAATGGTTCAAAACCAAAAATAACAAGAAAATTGATCCAAAATTCCTAAAAGTTAGTCTGAATATGGATTCTAAAACTAAGGTTAATCTCAGATAAAATCATTCCAATTCTGTCACGTTATTTTTTAGGATAAAAAATCATTTCGATCCAGTCCCGTTGAAATCCCATCCTGTTTTTTGTCCCATGAAAAATTTTAGGATTTTTTTTGTCCTGTACCATCCTATTTTCAAATAATGAAAAATTATCAACCCTGGGTCTAGCTATTCATTATAGGTATTAGTATAGAGTTGACAAATGATCTAGAGGAGTCAAGATTTACCAATCCCGGAACGAATGGATATGGATCTTGAATCCTAATCAGGATTCATGATTTATTAGAAAAAATTTGAGACTTGAGATAAAAATTGTCTCGAATTCTGAATAGATTTTTGTAGGAATCGTTGCATGAACTTTTCGCGGAAAGACTCATCGCACAGCGGATACGCCTTTGGCTAAAGTTGAAGATCTTGTCGAAGTCTCTATTAAAGATTTTCAGGACATCTTATGCTTGTTCAAGGATTCTTTCATGCATTATGTTAGAGATCAAAGAGAATCCATTCTAGCTTCAAAGGATACGCCTCTTCTGATGAATAAATGGAAATATTACTTTGTCGGTTTATGGCAATGGCATTGTCACATGTCGTCTCAACTAGGAATGGTTCATCTAAACCACTTAGGCAAGTACTCTATCAACTTTCTGGGCTATCTTTCCAGTGTGACTCAATTCTTTGGTGGTACGGAGTCAAATGCTAGAAAATTCATTTCTAATAGGTAATTCTATGAAGAAGGTCGATATGATCGTTCCAATTATTTATCTGATTGGATCATTGAAGAAGACACAGTTTTGTAACGCATTAGGGAATCCCATCAGTAAGGCGGTGTGGGCCAATTTCTCTGATTCTCATCTTATCGACCGATTTGTGTGTATATGCATAAATCTTTCTCATTATCACAGGGGATCCGCAAAAAAAAAAAAAAAAAATTGTATCGAATAAAATATATACTTCAAATTTCTTGTGTTAAAAATTTGGTTCGTATTGTACGTGCCTTTTTGAAAAGATTAGGTTCAGAATTTTTGGAAAAATTCCTTACGGAGGAAGACCATGTTCTTTCTTTAATCTTTCCAAGAGCTCCGTCTACTTCGAGTAGGTTTGATTTATATAGAGGTGGATTTGGTATTTGGATATTATTTATATCAATGATCTGGTTAATTATGAATGATTAGTTACGAGACCCTGTAATTTGGAAAGGATTTAATCGATAACAAAAAAATTCATTCATTTTTATTAAATATTCTGACGCGGAACTCACTTGGAGGATTAGGCCAAGCAAACCCCTCGCAACAGACAGAATCCTAAGAATCGCGAATTTGATTTTGTTGGAACAAAACACTTCCAAGGCCACAAATAAGACCCACAAAGAACTTGTATTTGAGAACCCTTAAGATGATTCCTTGTAGTATTCTGCTAGCACGGAGACACCACTAAGGTTGCCACGCCTTAGATAAGTCGATTGCATGAAATATGGGGAATCCCTCCCTTAAGCAATTTTGGCCAAGGCCAAGCTTTTAAGATGAAGCTAAATTTTCGAAAATGGTTGATATAGTACAATGAAAGAAACACTAATAGGTGTAAAAATATCAAAACATCCTAACTTGCTAACTAATGACTATTTAAAGGTGCCTTTAATAGTCATTTAATAGCTTAGACAACATAATAAAAATGTCAAACAAGGTGGCTAAAGTCATCAATAACTTTGAAAAAGTCAATAAAGAAAAAACACAAAATCACAAAATTCAACAAAGGTGGAAAACTTTGCCCAAATGTCTCAAGTTGTCCCATTCACACCAAAAGCTCATAAATTTCGTGGCCACTTGTAACAAAGCCCAAATATTATGTCTTAAGCCCATTAAGCCTTGCGTAACTCAAATATTTGGTGTCGGAATTGAATCGGCTTTATCCGTCAAAAATATACTTGGTTTCAGGATTACTGGTGCTTTAATCGGATATGACTCGGGTCAAGTGGAATAGCTTTGGACCTACTCCATTGAAGCTCTCATGTGACGCCAATATGTCCTGGAGTTGTCTGTCACACTCGACCATTACATTTTGTGCTAGCTTCGACATTGCGTCTCTGATCTTCTTAGCTCTTTGGCGTATGATTGGTCTTGTTGGAACTTGCAAAGGCTCTACCATATTACTAGTCGTGACATCTAATGTTCCTTGAGTGGCTGGATTCGTGTCATTCCCCTCTCTTGAAAAGGATTCGACCTCGAATCTGTACCTGCATAAAAAAGAGTTAAGTCAGAAATATTAAATGTAGCAGACACATTATCTCACCTTGTAAATCCAGCTTGTATGCATTGTCATTAATCCATTCCAAGACTTGAAATGGACTATCCCCTCTCGGTTGTAGCTTAGATTTACATTGTTCAGGAAATCTATGTTGGGGTTTTGGCGCGGGCGCAGCCGAAGCTCGCGGTTCAGGTGAAATCATAATTTTTAAATTTTTAAATTACCGAATAAATTATTCAATATCCAATATGAATAATTCATTCATATTTCACCTAAACATATTTATTCGATATCAAATAATGACATAAATAGTTAAGAAACATCGCAAAACTTTTACGAAAATATTTTTCCGCAAAATGGCATAAAACGCGTTTTTGACCGAACCGACAATCCAATGCACATGGGGCTGCCCAGGTTAGCCCCAACAGTACTAGGGAAGTTCATGAGCTGCCTGAATAGTGACCAATTCACTATTTGGATAGCGGACACCCGGTAAGCCCGGAACTCACCCGGTAACGCCGTTTTTCACCGTTTTCGTATATTTCAACTCCGAAACAATTTCCGGCAATTGTTCCAATAACTAAAACACATCCAATACATTTATATAACATACTTTTCATCACCAGAAACACATAATTTCCAGATCTGATTTGGTAACCAAAAATATTATTTTTCATGCTTTAGATCCAATTTTCTCAACATTAATCATTTAATAATCACACCAACCAAAGTCACCATAATTTAAGAACTCAAGAACAATTCTATGAGTTACAAGAGTGCTCATAATACTCTAAAATGGCAACAAGTCATCAAATGATAAAATTGAACTAATATTACAATAATATTATCCAATCTAACTTCACACATACATCTAACCTCCAAATCCATCATCCAAATCAAAAAGCCCCAAAATATAAGAAAGGAAGAAACCCTAGAACTTGTCTAGATGCTCAAGAACAAGAACAAGCTTTCTAAGTTTAAGATTATTGAAGATTACCTTCAAATCTTCTACTTTCCTCCAACTTTTTCTTGATTTCTACACTTTCTTCTTTGTTTCTCCAAACAAAAATTTGAGAGCTTTTTAATGGAGTGTTAGTGTCTGTAAGACATTCCAAGATCCTAAACATGATTTGTGTATGAATAATCAAGTAAAAGTTGTGGAATAACTTACATTGATTTGTTGAGAAATTTCAATAATTTCTTGAAATGATGAAGCTCCAAGCTTTATATTTATTGTTAAACTCTTAGGTGAGTTTCCATATCACCTTGATTCAACTCTCCAAGTGCTAGCTTGTATGAATTTTTGAAGCAAAAACTCAATAAGAAGAAGAGAAGGTCACAACCTTAGAGAGAAAAAGAGAGATGATGAATATTTGTGTCTAACAAAACTTAGTTAGTGTGTTGGTTAAAGAATCCAATTAATTAAAGGCCAACTACTTCTATCACATGTCAAACAATTGATGTAATTCATGGGTCCCACCACTTTTAAATTCCAAATTTAAGTTGGCTTGTCCAACACACAACTTAGCTTGGGTCCGGGTTCGTTTAATTCCGAAATAAACAAATTTTTCGTCGCTACATAATTAAATCCAATTTAATTAAATAATTATGCCTCGTAAAATTATTACGATAGTCGCTTACGAATTAATTCCAAATTAATTCGTTCGTTCGAATTAAAATCCAATTTTAATTTCGTATTGAAATCTAATTTCAATTAATATATCCGATATATTATTTTAGCCCAAATAAATAAATTAAATAGAAAAAACTAATTCAACTATTAAAATTATTTTATCGATTAATTCCAAATTAATCGCTTTTTCTCTTCTAGACGAATCTAATCCCAGATTAATTCTTGCCATAATTAATCCCATATTAATTTTCTCTCTCATAATTAATCCCAGATTAATTCTATTCGAGTCAAATATTATTGGTGAATCTTTGGGAAGCGACCCAAGAGATTCTTGGATATGTTGGCAGTAAATACGGTCATCGGACTATCCGAACACGTGTGTACCCCGTACCACGTTCTCACCAATTTACAAGACATGGTTGGCTTCTAGCAAAGCATCGTGCCTACCCAATTCTCCAGAAATATCCTCCGAGGAATATCATCTGTATCAGACGTAGTGATATAATATATTGTGTAATACGATCCAATATCAGATGTCATATGTTAGGCCAAGGGCTGGCTCTGTGTCTGCCCCGTACGAAGCATATATCGGATCCCGAGAAATTAGTCTCTATAATCGGATAATCATGACCTAGTCATACTATCCCGATAGCTGTAGTATTTAAGAGTACTAGTTTCGTATCCTATGTGACCATCATCACAATATGACTGAAGTGATACTATCATCTTGACATTATTGGAATGTATGCCCTAGAGCTACATATGATGTAAATGGTTTTATGTGTTTTGAAATAAAATGATGCATTATTCATTTATCAAATTGTTTGTTTAATCTTCGCATATTATATATCATCTTAAATACCCTAGATTACTTATGTACCTTAAGACTTAGTGTATGCGTGTCATACACAATAGAATTTAAGTCTGAAGTTAGTAATCTTAAATAGTCCATAGAGAGCAAACAAAGCGGGTACTTTGTTTGTGATTTATCTATAGTTGCGGTCCATTCTATATTTGTATGGCGATCTTGATCCAGATCGTCCATGTAGAGACATGAGAATGAAGACACCTTGTATAATGTGATCATATAGGACTGGACCCAGATAGAAATGACACTCTTATAATATCCGTTAAGCAAAGAAAGTCATTTCAATCTACTTGATGGTCATATATGGATTGATCTTAATCCTGAGTGTACTACGAACTCCTGCATGGCAGGCTGTGTCCTTTGATTTACAAAGGTGAGGTTGGTGTAGAAGTCACGACCAATAGCTACGTACTTTGGGGACACAGTTTGTTTTGTAGCTGGGAACGTTTTACATAGACATGGAGTTCACTCCTTCTTGCGAGAAGTAGATGTGTATCTTTCTTAAGGGTTGATTCAGTACTTGAACGATTTGAGCGCTCAAGTCTCTCTATTACGAATAGAAAGATTAAAATTCATAATAGTTATGAATAAATCGTTCATTAGAGAATCAATGGTACTTAAGGTAAAAATAATTAGAGGGGTATAATGGACATTATGACCGGCTCTAATTACGAGATACTCGTGAAAGGTCAATTCGTATGTAATGACTATATCGATGGACACCGTCTTGGTTCGGCTTAATATATCATCTGCGGCAACGAGAGTTAAACTTCGGGTTTTTAGTGGAATAACCCGGAGTTAATAATTCAGAATATTTTAATTAAGAGCTTAATTAATATTTCGAGATTATTGGAGCTCGGAACCGTAGGTCCATTTGGTCCCCGTGCTAGCTCGATTTACTATAACGGATTTAGTATAATTGGATAATCCAATTATATACTCACAAAAGTATAAATATTATTAATATGATTATAATATTATATGTCACACTTATAACTTTATATTAAAAGTTAATATATGAATTATATAATAAATGATTATATGATAATTATTTATTGTTAGTAATTAAATTATATATGATATAATTTAATGAAGGCTAATATTGGAATTCCAAATTTGGGTTTGGAAACTTTTGAATTAAATTTGGAAGTTACACCTTTATGAAAGTTGGTAACTCTTTAATTTTGTAACATATATTTCAATTATGGAATTGAATACTTAATGCTACAAAATTAATCAATTATTCCTAGTAGTGGCCGAATTCCTCAAGCATAAAGGGAATTGATTTATTTATTTTGGAAACAAATAAAATCCTTGGCATTAATTGGAAATTATGATTTTCAAATTTTTTATTGCTTATTTAATTTTATAACATCCTTTCAATAATGGTAATTGAATATTTGATGTTACAAAAATTGAAATAAACCCTAGCTTGGCCGATTCTTCATTATTATGGAGGGGAGTGGTTGATTTGTTTTAGGAAACAAAATTACCCTAAGTATAAAAAGAAAAATATAATTTTTCTTTGAGAGGACTCTCTCATTCTAGCAACCCTAGGCATCTTCTTCTTTTTCTCTATTCTCTCAAAAGTTGAGAAAACTATATTGAAGAACAGAATAAGAAAATATTCTTGATGTGTGATTAAATCTCTAAAACGTTTAGGGATTTTTTTTTTGTGTTGCCCACACTACTTTCCGTTGGTAACGAGATATAGCTCGGAAGACTTTGTGGTGACGAACAAATCATCTTCTCCTTCACTCTTATAAGTCACGGACATTGAGGAACAATAATACCTCTTTGCCGCACTTCACTTGTTACAATCGGGGCTCGATTTGTTTTGTTTTAATTCGTTTTTTTTTTGGGAAACACCTGGGGACTTTTTGGGGTTGAGTTAGGATTGTTTTTGAGTGGATAAATCAGACCTATATCACCCTTGCAGTTCACGCAATTCAGTGGGTGATTTGTGTGCAGTTCGGTTGTGTAACGGGTCCAAAACAGTCCATTATTTCACTGCAGTTAGAGGGCTGTTCGGGGACTGTTTTGGGCCCATTCCGGGGCTGAGATCTTGTTCGAAACAGAAGCAAAACTTCAGTATATGTGCTGGTTCCATTCGGTTTTAAGGAAGGGAAAGCAGAAAAAATTTTCAAAGTCGATCCGTGTGCCTAATCGCTTCCGCTGCGCGAGGAAAGCGTTTCCTACAATTGGCATCTAGAGCGAGGTTGGAAGTGTTCTTAATCCTTTTTTTTCATTTAAAGTTTTCGTTTTTTAATATATTATATGAGTTATAAATATTATATGCTTGTTTAGATGAGTGGCCACATTGTGATATTCATATGATGAATGTTTTTGTTATTTCATGTGATGAATGGATTTACATTGGTCGTAAATTTTTCCGGCTCTTATTTTTGTAGTTGGTTTTGTTTTTTGGATGTAAGGCCATAAGGCCATTATTTACAGTTGTTGTAATTTTATTTTTCAATGTAAAATTTCAATCTTTGTAATTTGGAGCACTGAAGTCGTAAAAGGAGCCAACACCTATTTGGAGCGGAATTTGAAGACCAAGGAATGCCTTGGTAAATCTTTTGTACTAATTAGATTAGTATAGGAAAAATAAGAGCCCGGAAAATGCAAAATATTTTTTTGTTATATGTATGTTTATTTCGAATTGTTTGAATAACATATCATATAGCTTAGGGTGCCCACTCTTGCATTTTACATGCCATAACATGTCATAGATGCATTATCATTATACACATAAAAATATGATTTTATGTAATTTAAAATGTTTAAATTAAAATATGATATGCATAGAAATCAATTAATTAGATTAATTGGATTTATGGTTTAAAATTTGAATTCTAATATATTGGGCTTAATTGGTGCATAATAAATTCCATTGGTATATAGGATGGAAACCCGGATATAAATTCCATAGCCGAATCCGAATGGATGGTAATATGGTATGCACTCGGGATACAATTCCACGTACCATTGGAGTTTATAACGCACCAAGATTTATTAAAATGTTTAATTAATATTTTGACCTTTTAGAATTCTAAATTTTTAAACTTTTAGTGTCTAGTATTTTAAGAGTTAAAATATTATTAGCTCACTTATACCACTCTAATTAAATTAGTTTAATGAGTAAAACTGTTAGTAGAGACTAATGAAATATTAGTGACACAATTTTAATAGTTAAAATTGATTAGCTCACTTATGACAAACTAGTGTAAATAAAAATTATGATTTAGCCGCCATAAATTTATCCACACTAGTTAAAATAAAATATTAGATATTTTAGATAGAAACCTTAATTTTTTTTAAATAGTGAGTGGGAGAGGGATTACGACAGTATATCCCGCGATCTCCGTTGTTAGTCCAAAAACGTGAGATTCAAAAGGCGCCTCGAGACGGCTTTGTTTTCGTCCCCCTACAGATGGTGTCCATTTTGGTTCAATATCAGGTTTGGGTTCCGAGAGGATAGGGATTCTAGATGTATCTTGTGAACTGACCTACCCTACGGCGGCACTTCACTCGTTAAGTCCAAGAATCTCGAAACGGCGAGTTACACTCACAAAGGAATAATTAACTGTTAATAAAATTCATTGGTCAAATAAAACAGTAGTTGTTTAATATAGGAATAAGAGTTATTCCCGGATATATTAAACTCACTGAGATTGTCTCGATCTATCATGCGAGTACCTGACCTACCCTACGGCGGCACTTACTTGTGGGATGATAGGTTTCCGTGGCATAGTAATTCTCTTAGGTTTCTAATTCATTATTCATGGTTCATGCATCATGTTTAATTTTATGCCAAAATACTTTGATGATTTAAATATGCAATGAATGAATGTTAAATGCATGTTTATTTTATTTTTCAGCCATGGTTTCTCCAATTATTTCCATACTCTCAAACGATAAATTAACGGGAGAAAACTATGTTAAGTGGAAAAGTAACATGAACGCTATCCTGGTCTGTGAAGACCTAAAGTTTGTCCTGACGGAGGAACGTCCTCCCGAGCCGGCCAGAAATGCTGGCCAAGCTGTGCGTGATACCTACCAGAAATGGGTCACAACAAACGAGAAAGCCCGCTGCTACTTGCTAGCAGAGATGTCTGAGGTTCTTGCAGCAAAGCATGAACCTATGGCTCTAGCATCTCAGATGATGGAGTCATTGCAGGGCATGTTTGGGCAGCCTTCGGAGCGTCAACGCCATGAGGCCATGGTCTCAGCGATGACTGCTAGGATGAAGGATGAGACATCAGTCCGAGAGCACCTCTTGAGGATGATGACCTATCTCAACACTGCTGAAACCCATAGAGCTCGTATTGATGAGCGTAGCCAGGTGACCATGATTATGGAAACTCTTCCGAAGAGTTTCCTGCAGTTTAAAAGCAACTATGTTATGAACAAGTTGACTTTTACTTTGACCTAACTGCTCAATGAGCTCACCCATTACGAGTCCATATTTGTGGATCCTCGTAAATCCAGTGCATAAACAAATGTTGCCGAGTCTTCTAAATCTGCAAAGATGAAGAAAAAAAGCACTGGGAAGGCTAAAGGAAAGCCCATGAAGAAGAAGAAAAACAAGAAAGGCTCCAAGGATACCAAGCCCAAAGGAAAATGTTTCCACTGCAACAAGAATGGGCATTGGAAAAGGAATTGTCCTAAATACCTTGCTGAGCTAAAGGAGAAAAAGGAAACAGGTAAATATGATTTACTCGTTATTGAATCTCTATTAGTGGAGGATGATAAATCCGCTTGGATTGTTGATTCTGGAGCCACTAACCATGTTTGTTCTTCTTTGCAGCTACTTGATTCATGGAGGGACCTTGCTGAAGGTGACTACACCAAGAGGGTCGGGACAAGGGATGCCGTTTCAGCAAGAGCAGTGAGAGTTTCTAGTTTAAATTTCATGAATAATAGTTATTTAAATTTGAACAATGTGTTATTCATTCCTGGTTTTCGTAGGAATTTGATTTCTGTTTCTAAACTTTTGGATGATGGTTATTCAGTTTCTTTTAATAGCAATTTGGTTATTATTGGTAGAAATGGATTAACTATATGCACAGAAACTCAGAAAATAACTTGTATGTGTTAAGACCGTTACACATAGGTCACTGCTCAATGCTGAAATGTTTAAGGTTGAGAAACCTAAAACTAAACGGCCAAAGATTCTCACGATGACACATTTCTATGGCATCTTAGACTTGGTCACATTAACCTTGACCGGATAAATAGATTGATAAAGAACGGAGCCTTAAACCAGTTAAAGCTCGGGACTCTACCAGTTTGTGAATCCTGTTTAGAAGGAAAAATGACCAAGAGACCTTTTACTGGAAAAGGTTTAAGAGCCAGTCAACCACTTGAGCTAATACATTCGGACGTTTGCGGACCGATGAATGTAAGAGCACGAGGTGGTTATGAATACTTCGTCACATTCATTGATGATTATTCAAGATATGGGTATGTCTACCTAATGCATCACAAATCAGATACCTTTGAAAAGTTCAAAGAGTATCGTGCTGAGGTTGAGAACCAATTAGGTAAGACAATCAAAACTCTACGTTCAGATCGGGGAGGGGAATACCTCGACAAAGATTTCGAGGAATTCTTAGTTGAGCATGGGATAGTATCCTAGCTCACAACGCCTGGAACACCACAACAAAATGGTGTTGCAGAGAGGAGAAATCGGACCCTATTAGACATGATGAGATCTATGTTTAGTTATAGCTCACTACCTAGTTCATTCTGGGGATATGCACTGCAAACCGCAATGCATATCCTTAATGTAGTTCCATCTAAGTCTATTCCTAAGACTCCCTTAGAGTTGTGGAATGGTCATAAAACTAGTTTACGACATTTTCACATATGGGGGTGTCCAGCACATGTGCTGAAGAATAAGACTACAAAGTTGGAGCCACGTTCTAAGGTGTGTCTATTTGTAGGCTATCCTAAGGAGACTAGGGGTGGATTCTTCTACAGTCCTGATGATAACAAAATGTTTGTATCGACAAATGCTACGTTTCTAGAGGAGGACTATATGAGGGAGTTCAAACCTCGAAGTAAAGTGTTACTCGAGGAGTTACTTACTGGTTCGACTAGCACGCCATCATCAACGAAAGTTGACAAATACATAGCACATTCGACATCTGATAGTCAAATGCAAGCTCGTCAGAATGATCTACCGCATAGACGCAGTGGGAGGGTTGTACGACAACCTGATCGCTACTTAGGGGTTAGAGAGGCACAAGTTGTCGCATCCAGCGATGGCATATATGACCCATTGACCTACAGTAGTGCAATGGATGATTCTGACAAAGAGGAATAGCTCAAAGCCATGAACCTAGAGATGGAGTCCATGCACTCCAACTCGGTCTGGGAACTTGTAGACCAACCTGATGGGGTGAAACCCATAGGTTGC
Organism: Zanthoxylum bungeanum; assembly: GCA_019454045.1. Lineage (NCBI taxonomy): Eukaryota > Viridiplantae > Streptophyta > Magnoliopsida > Sapindales > Rutaceae > Zanthoxylum > Zanthoxylum bungeanum. The sequence goes on along the minus strand of SKCR01039251.1, from coordinate 35,367 downwards.
AAGTGGATCTACAAAAGGAAGATGAGATCAGATGGAAAGGTACAGACCTTCAAGGATAGACTAGTGGCCAATGGTTATACCCAGAAAAATGGAGTTGACTATGAGGAAACTTTCTCGCCAGTAGCCATGCTTAAATCCATCCGCACTCTTCTATCCATTGCCACATATTATGATTATGAAATTTGGCAAATGGATGTCAAGACTGCATTCTTGAATGGCAATCTTGATGAAAGTATCTATATGATACAACCAGAGGGGTTCATTGCCCAAGGTCAAGAGCAAAAGGTTTGCAAGCTGCAAAGGTCCATTTATGGACTCAAACATGCATCTCGATCTTGGAATATAAGATTTGATACAACGATCAAGTCTTATGATTTTGAGCAGGATGTTGATGAGCCTTGTGTATGCAAGCGCGTCATTGATGGGAATGTGGTTTTTCTTGTTTTATACGTCGATGATATTTTAATCATTGGGAATGATGTAAATATATTATCAGACGTGAAAACCTGGCTAGCTAACCTGGGATTCAGATACTTCGGGATCGCAAGAAACGAATGTTAGCTATGTCTCAGACATACTATATCGACAAGATCCTTGTGCGATTTGGGATGCAGAATTCCAAGAAAGGCAATCTGCCTTATTAGCATGGAATTCATTTATCAAATGAACAGTCTCCTAAGACACCTCAAGATGTTAAGGAAATGAGACATATCCGATACGCCTCAACAGTTGGTAGTCTCATGTATGTTATGTTATGCACGAGACCGGACATCTATTTTATAGTGGGAGTATTCAGTAGGTTTCAATCAAACCCAGGATTAGATCACTGGGTGGCTGTGAAACACGTTCTCAAGTATCTTAAGAGAACGTGAAATTATATGCTTGTATATTCCGGTGAGGATATGATCCTAAGAGGATATACAGACTCTGATTTTCAGACAGATATAGATTCTAGGAAATCTACATTTGGATCAGTGTTCACCATAGGCGGTGGGGCTATAGTATGGCGGAGCATAAATCAATCTTGTATTGTTGACTCCACCATGGAGGCCAAATATGTAGCAGCTTGTGAAGCAGCTTAGGAAGCAGTCTGGCTCCGTAAATTCTTGGGAGATTTGGAAGTTGTTCCAGATATGGATAGACCACTCACACTCTATTGCGATAATAGTGGTGCGGTGGCAAACTCTAAAGAACCAAGAAGCCACAAAAGGGGAAAGCATATAGAAAGGAAATATCATCTCATCAGGGATATAGTGCAGAGAGGAGACGTTACTGTCACAAAGATTGCATCCGCAGATAACCTGGCTGATTCATTTACAAAGACCTTGCCGGCTAAAGTTTTTGAAGGTCACCTAGATAGTCTAGGATTACGAGACATGTCCCATTTACTCTAGTGCAAGTGGGAGATTGTTGGAATGTATGCCCTAGAGCTACATATGATGTAAACGGTTTTATGTGTTTTGAAATAAAACGATGCATTATTCATTTATCAAATTGTTTGTTTAATCTTCGCATATTATATATCATCTTAAATACCCTAGATTACTTATGTACCTTAAGACTTAGTGTATGAGTGTCATACACAAGAGGATTTAAGTCTGAAGTTAGTAATCTTAAATAGTCAATAGAGAGCAAACAAAGCGAGTACTTTATTTGTAGTTTATCTATAGTTGCGGTCCACCTATATTTGTATGGCGATATTGATCCGGATCGTCCATGTAGAGACATGAGAATGGAGGCACCTTGTATGATGCGATCATATAGGACTTGACCCAGATAGAAATGACACTCTTATAATATCCGTTAAGCAAAGAAAGTCATTTCAATCTACTTGATGGTCATATGTGGATTGATCTTAATCCTGAGTGTACTACGAACTCCTACATGGCAGGCTGTGTTCTTTGATTTACAAAGGTGAGGTTGGTGTAGAAGTCCCGACCAATAGCTACGTACTTTGGGGACACAGTTTGTTTTGTAGCTGGGAACGTTTTACATAGACATGGAGTTCACTCCTTCTTGCGAGAAGTAGATGAGTATCTTTCTTAAGGGTTGATTCGGTATTGAACGATTTGAGCGCTCAAGTCTCTTTATTACGAATAGAAAGATTAAAATTCATAATAGTTATGAATAAATCGTTCATTAGAGAATCAATGGTACTTAAGGTAAAAAAATAATTAGAGGTATAACGGACATTATGACCCGGCTCTAATTACGAGATACTCGTGAAAGGTCAATTCGTATGTAATGACTATATCGATGGACACCGTCTTGGTTCGGCTTAATATATCATCTGCGGCAACGAGAGTTAAACTTCGGGTTTTTAGTGGAATAACCCGGGTTAATAATTTAGAATATTTAATTAAGAGCTTAATTAATATTTCGAGATTATGGAGCTCAGAACCGTAGGTCCATTTGGTCCCCGTGCTAGCTCGATTTACTATAACGGATTTAGTATAATTGGATAGTCCAATTATATACTCACAAAGGTAAATATTATTAATATGATTAATAATATTTTTGTCACACTTATAACTATAAATTAAAATTAATATATGAATTATATAATAAATGATTATATGATAATTATTTATTGTTAGTAATTAAATTATATATGATATAATTTAATGAAGGCTAATATTGGAATTCCAAATTTGGGTTTTGGAAACTTTTGAATTAAATTTGGAAGTTACACCTTTATGAAAGTTGGTAACTCTTTAATTTTGTAACATATATTTCAATTATGGAATTGAATACTTAATGCTACAAAATTAATCAATTATTCCTAGTTGTGGCCGAATTCTCAAGCATAAAGAGAATTGATTTATTTATTTTGGAAACAAATAAAATCCTTGGCATTAATTTGGAAATTATGATTTTCAAATTTTTTAATTGCTTATTTAATTTTATACATCCTTTCAATAATGGTAATTGAATATTTGATGTTACAAAATTGAAATAAACCCTAGCTTGGCCGATTCTTGCTTATTAGGGAGGGGAGTGGTTGATTTGTTTTAGGAAACAAATTACCCTAAGTATAAAAAGAAAAATATAATTTTTCTTTGAGATGACTCTCTATTCTAGCACAACCCTAGGCGTCTTCTTCTTTTCTTCTATTCTCTCAAAAGTTGAGAAACTTATTGAAGAACATGAATAAGAAAATATTCTTGATGTGTGATTAAATCTCTAAAATGTTTAGGGATTTGTTTTGTGTGTGTAGCCCACACTACTTTCCGTTGGTAACGAGATATAGCTCGGAAGACTTGTGGTGACGAACAAATCATCTCTTCTCATTCACTCTTATAAGTCATGGCATTGAGGAACAATAATACCTCTTTGCCGCACTTCACTTGTTACAATCGGGGCTCGATTTGTTTTGTTTTAATTCGTTTTTTTTTTTTGAAACACCTTGGGGAATTTTTGGAGCTGAGTTAGGATTGTTTTTGAGTGGAAAAATCAGACCTATATCACCCTTGCAGTTCACACAATTCAGTGGGTGATTTGTGTGCAGTTCGGTTGTGTAATGGGTCCAAAACAGTCCATTATTTCACTGCAGTTCGGGGGCTCTTCGGGGACTGTTTTGGGCGGATTCTGGGGCTGAGATCTTTTCCGAAACAGAAGCAAAACTTCAGTATATGTTTTGGTTCCATTCGGTTTTAAGGAAGGGAAAGCAGAAAATTTTTTCAAGGTCTATCCGTGTGCCTAATCGCTTCCGCTGCGTGAGGAAAGCGTTTCCTACAGACATCACATCCAATACACTAAGATTCTCAGTAAACCCAATAGAGGCGTACAAAGAACCTGTTAAAGCTCCAGACGACCAATACCAAAGTCTCAGATTAAAGATCACATACACCTACCCTGATTCGAAATCCCATAAACACATAGTCATACTACCAATGGATTCTGAGTGGGTCTATCCAGAGCGAAGCTGTTCCCGGTCCAACGCTAACATAACCTCTTATCACAGTTGCATAAGTATCCAATACCTAAATATATGAGAAATATACCGTTAAGCTTCCATAACATGCATATGTGTAATACTAGTCTATTTCGCATTATCGATGTCCAGTCTCGATAATACTACGACTATGAATATTTAACGATTAAACTGTTCGTAGATTAATACTGTCTCATATCTTATTAATCCGATTTAACCATATGGAATTTTATCATTATATATATCCAAGTAATCCAATTACAATAATGATAAAATAGCAATTTCCCTTTGTTACATAGTTAATTTGTACAAAAACACAATGTCTTTTGCAAATAGTGATGCTATGGGTCATAATTGTCCAACAATCTCCCACTTGGCCTATAGCCATCACTCAAGTATCTAATACCTGAACTATGTACATGTCGCTCAAACTTTTACTGAGAAATAGCTTTTGTCAGCGGATATACAATGTTGTCATCTTATGCGATCTTCTCGATCTTCACATCGCCACGATGTATGATCTCACGAATAAGATGAAATCGTCGAAGTACATGCTTGGATCGTTGATGAGACCGTGATTCCTTAGCCTGTGCTATAGCCCTATTATTGTCACAATACAAAGGTACGGGCTCAGCTGCTAACGGAACTACTCCTAATCCAATTAGGAATTTACGGATCCAAACTGCTTCTTTTGTTGCCTCAGCTGCAGCAATATATTCCGCTTCTGTTGTTGAATCGACGACAGTCTCTTGCTTGGAAGATTTCTAGCTCACTGCTCCGCTGTTCAAACAAAATATATACCCTAATTGCGACTTACAGTCGTCTTTATCGGTTTGGAAACTTGCTCAACGAGTACACTTCATATCAGGACTCTCCAAGTTCAGACACGTTCGTCATATAAGCTTAGCTAATATGTACGCTGTTAGACAGTAATGTCCCATAGCGTCACTATTTTGTAAATGATTGTATTATTGTACGAAATTAACTATGTAGTAATGAAATTGCCTTTTACCGTTTTGTAATTTATTTACTTTGATATATAAATGGTAAAAGTCCCTATGATTAGTTCCGGATTGTGATGATATGAGACAGTATCAATCCATAAAGGTTTAATCATTAAATATCCCTAGTCGTAGTATTATCGAGATTGGACATCGATAATGCGGAATAGACTAATACTGCACTTGTGCATGTTGTGAGGGCACAACGGCATAGTTCTCATATATTTAAGTATTGGATACTTATGCAAGTGCGGTAGGAGGTTGTGTTTTACCGATAGTACGGAAAACAGCTTCGCTCTGGATAGACCCCGCGGAGTCCCATTGGTAGTATGTCTGCGTGTCTATGGGAGTCCGCTTCAGGGTAGGTGCATATGATCTTAACCTGAGATTTGCATCGCTAGTACTTACGACAATCGGTAAAATTTAGGTTTGGTGGTCCAGGGCTTTAACGAGTTCTGTGTATACCTCTTCTGGGTTTATCGAGAATCGTAGTGTATTGGATGTGATATCAAGATGGAAGTATCACTTCAGACATATGGAGATGATGATCGCGAGGGATTCAGAACTAGTACTCTATAATGGTTGCAACCATCGGGATAATATGACTAGGTCAGGATTATCCGATTCAAAGAGACTGGTTGCTTGACATCCGATATGTGTTTCGGACGGGGCAGACACTTATCCAGCCCCAGCCCTAGCATGTGATCATCCGATACTGGTTCGATATACACTATACTACGGTATACTACGCCTGTTATAGATCTAATATTCCAGTAAGAATATTTCTAGAGAATTGGGTAGGCATGGCGTTTTGCTAGAGCTAACCTTGTCTTGTAAATCGGTAAAAACGTAGTACTTGGTACGTACGTGTTCGGATAGTTCGACAACCGGATTTACTGCCAACATATCTAGAGGTCTCTTGGGTCGCTTCCCGAAGATTCACCGATGACGTATGATTCAAACTCGATTAATCTTGGATTAATTACGGAGAGACTTTATCTTGGATAAAGTACTGTATAAAGAGAGAGATCGATTAATTTAGAATTAATCGTAAAATTATTAATTCGATATAATAACGGAATTCGATTCCGACGCGAAATTGAAATTAGATTTTATTCGGGCAAACGAATTAATTTAGAATTAATTCGTTAGCGACGTAAATAATAAATTCGCTAGGCGCAATTATTTATTTAAATTCGATTTAATTAACGTCGCGACGAAAACTCGATATTTCGGAAATATCGAACCCGAACGCGTGAGTGCAAGTGGGCCCACTTTCATTTGGAAACGTGTGGGGCCCACATGACACTTGTCATTATTTGTATTTTTTAATCAAGATGCAATGCATGAAGATAGTGTACAAAGCACTCAAAGATAATGCATGGAAATTGAGTGTTAGACACTCTAAGTGCTTGCATGGTTTGTGTTATATTTATATTATTATTTATTAATATAATTATAACATAAATATAAATTGATTTTTGAGACAAAAATCATATCTTCTTCTCCTCTCTCATTACCGAAACCAGTAAAAGAAAAACACTCTCCATTTTGTTCTTCATTTGTTTTGTGGCAAGACAAGAAGAAGGTGTTTTGTTTGGAACTCTAACACACAGTTGGCTAGCAACATCAAGGGATCATACAAGGTGATATGGGAAACTCATCTTAGAGCTTGGAAGGATCAAATTAAGCTTGGAGCTTCTCTTCACTGCTTGGCCGAAATCTTCACTGCACAAAGGAGGATTTTGCTTCATCTATTGCATCCACATTTGGCTTTTGTGAGTATTGTTTCCGCCATTACTTCCTTTTAGTTCATTCATAATATATTCTTGCTTGGTTTTTGATCTTGGGACATGGTTATTAGATTTCCAACAATGGTATCATTGAGCCTAAAAATGCATGCAAATATATTAGGATGTTATTTGGGGAAAATTGTTTGAAGCATGATTTGATGAGTTTGCTTGGTTGAATATGCTTAGATGTATGTTAAAATGGTTTATACATCATCAATTTCATGGAAAATAAATTGGATTAATTTTTCCAACCCCAAAGTGGCTTGGCCGAATACATGCAAGCATGAGGACTTGATGATTTTTTAATTTTAAGACATTGGATGACTTGAAATAATATGGAGATGATCATTTGTGACTTGATTGGATTGAAAACGAAATCGGAACCATATTGTCACCTTGGCCGAATGCTTGATGACATTAGGGACTTGATTTTTTGATTAAATAATGTTGGACATGTATTTAAGATAAAAATATGATTAATAGATTAATTTGATATTTTGGAAATATTGATTTAAAGGATTAATCATGAACATACACTTTAATTAATTAAGTTGTAAAATTTGGAATTTTTAAAATTTAGTTAATTGGGCTTAAATTGGAATTGGGCCTAAAATTATTATATTTGGTCATAAATGGGCTTGGTTGGGCCAAGTAGATTTGGACCATTTGGATTGGATCCAAAATGGGCCTAAATCACACCATTTAAGTCCAAATGTAATAAATGGGCTTTTATGTTTAATTGGGCCTTATGGGCTTGATATTGGTTTTATGGCAAATGAGGGTGATTCCTTATTGGGCTTGGAAATTGGGTTTGACCCACATTGACCAAGGCCCAAGCCTAATGAAATCAATAGAAAGCCCATCGGACTTTAATTAAACGAACATTAGATGTTAGTTGGGCTTTGAGACCCAATAGAACTAGATTTGGAATCTAAGTTATAAAAGCACAATAAAAGTGTATATATTTAATTTAGAATTAAATAAAAGGATTAGTATTGAATACGACTTAAATTGGATTTAACGAGTAGTTCGATATAATTCGTGAATTCATACAATATGTATTTATTCTCAAAACGAGTTGGACTCGCGCAAATGCAAACAATTGTTTGAACATTGTATTGTCACCTAATTAAAGACTAATTAATTGGATTGATTGGTTGTAACATGCCTTGAATGAATGAATGAATGTGGATGTGTTGTATGAATAGTGCATATCGGATGGATATTAGAAGGGAAGGGTAATTTTAGAAATTATTGTAAATTTGGAATTTATAAATTGGACCTGCGTGTCCAGCCTTGTCTCTTTCTCTCTTTGTATTCTCTTCTCACCTAATTCCCCTCAATGTAATGAGGTTTCTCTTATTGTATTATGTAATTGGGTAGAAGTAGAATAATGCTAGCGGGGAGAGGAGGAAAGGGAGTGATTTGTTCTAGGAACAAGTTGTTTATATATCCATCCGTATATCACTATTACTTTACTTTATGCACTTTATGATGTTTTAGAAGCATGCTTAAGGGTGTATGATGATGAGACCTAACAAAGATAAATTAATTGGTTGCCAATTACGCGAAAAATCCCTCAAACAATATTAAGCGATTTTCCTTCCGTTGAGTGATTCTTTCTCAAGATCCAAAATTGGCATTGGTTTGTTGGCCAAAGTCAAGACCTTTGTCAATTGAGGATGTGTTTGAATCATGAGAGTTTTGTTACACATCGGTGTCCTGTCCAAGTTGTGATTTGTTGGCCAAAGTCAAGATCACTTCTTGTCCATCGACATTGATTACGAAACTTTCCTTGTCAATGGGTCCCGCTTAACTGGAATCATTAGGTTTGTTGTGCCAAAGCCAAGGCTTAGTTGATTCAGAGGAAATGGTTAGGAAAATGTATTGGATACATTGACGTATGTATTAGATATATATGTTTCGGACTTGGATGTCCACCTACCGGATCTAGGAATTGGATGGGATCCAATTGATCTTCGAGATCTACCTAGTTAAATATCATACAACTTGTTGGCCAAAGTCAAGGTTGTGTGTTATTTAACGGGATCCTAGCCCACTAGGAAATTGGATTTCCCGAGTACTCAACAGAGGGTTAGAGACTTGTAGAAAATAGTGGGAGGCTAGTATTGAGTTTGCAATTTCATTCAGATACTTAGCTTTACGCGCTTACAAAAATTTATTTCGTCAATTTTTAAACATTGTTGGACTAATAAAATGTTATTTTTCTTGTAACAGTTTGACTGTACCCATTTTTCGTTAACTAGATAGTTGGACTATCGTAGTTAAGATGGCTAGCAAGGTAAATGTCCGTGACATATCATGGGAGACAATGTCTTTAAAGGGACAAACTTCGCTGATTGGGAAATGAACCTAAGGATAGTCCTTGGGGCGGAGAGGATACTGTATACTATTCAGAGACCTCTCGGGCCTAAGCCCACTGAGCCACTTGAGCTGGAGTTATGGAAAACTCACAGTGATGATTGTGACACAGCTCAGTCGATTATGCTTGCTTCAATGACTCAACACTTTCGTCGCCAAAATAGGGACTTGGATCCTTATAATATGATGGCAAGATTGCAAGATCTTCACCGCACTAATAAGCGGATGGCGAGGTACGAGTTGGTGAAGAGGATCTTTCGCACCCGTATGACTGATGGTAGTTCTGTTGAGGTCCATGGGACTCAGATGATAGCAGATATTGATGAACTGGCTTGTATGGGTATAGTCTTGGAGTCTGAGCTGGCTATAGATGTACTTCTACAGTCACTACCCGATACTTGGAAACAGATTGTCATCAACTACAAACTGATGAATTCGGATGACACTCTTGGAGAGTTGTTGTCAATTCTCAAGGAGTCAGAGAAAGAACTTCTGAAAGGCAACAAGCGCGAGGCGCACTTTGCAACAACATCTCAAATCCGAAAGCTGGGCTCAAGGCAACTGGGGGGGTGTTAAAGAAGAAGAAGCATAAGAACAAAGGCAAGGCCAAGTCAACAAAGGCTTCTGGGAAGCCAAGGGACAAGTCTCAAGATGTTTGCCTGAAATGCGGCAAAAGAGGTCACTGGAAGCGTGACTGCCGCATGAACAAGGGACATAAGGAGGACATACAGGCGGGCAAGGCACCGGCCTCAGGTATGTTTGTTATTGAGATAAATATGACTACTTCAAGTCTTAATAAAAATTGGATTTTTGATTCTGGCTGTGGTTCTCATATTTGTACTGATGTGCAGGATCTGCATGATAGCAGGAGACTGGCTTCGGGGGAGGTTGATCTACGTGTTGGAAATGGAACTTCTGTTGCTGTTTTGGCCGTAGGCACTTTTGTTTTGGAACTGCCCTCGGGGCATGTACTTAAACTAAATGACTGTTATTTTGTTCCTAGTTTAACTAGGAATATTATTTCTGTATCTTTGTTAACCCAATCAGGGTACACTTTTGTATTTAAAAACACCAGGTGTTATTTATATATGAATGATGCAGAAATTTGCAGTGCTGATGCAAATAATGGTCTTTATATTTTGAATATAAATGAATCTCCAAAATGTAAAATAAAAAACAAAAGGCTCAAAATGAGTAATCCAAAAGAAGAAACTTATTTGTGGCATTGTCGTCTGGGACACATCAACAAGACTCGCATATCCACACTTTCGAAGAGTGGGTACTTGGACGGATTTGATCCAAATTCATATGACGTCTGCGAATCTTGCTTGTTAGGCAAAATGCCTAAATCACCTTTTAGTGGTAAAGGTGAACGCGCCACTGAACTGTTAGCCCTCGTTCATAGTGACGTTTGTGGGCCCATGTCTAGCCAGGCTAGAGGTGGATATCGATACTTCGTAACCTTTACGGATGATGCATCACGTTATGGTTATGTGTATCTAATGATGCACAAGTCGGAAACTTTTGAGAAATTCAAAGAGTTTCGACACGAAGTTGAAAAACAAACAGGCAAGAGTATTAAAACATTACGGTCGGACCGTGGTGGCGAATACTTAAGTAATGAGTTTCAAGATTACTTGAAAGAATATGGTATTCTTTCACAATGGACTCCTCCTGGAACACCACAATTAAATGGTGTGTCTGAACGGAGAAACCGTACCTTGCTTGACATGGTAAGGTCGATGATGAGTCGCACTGAGCTACCTATATCCTTCTGGGGACATGCATTAGAAAGTGCAATTCTTATTTTGAATAGGGTTCCGTCAAAGTCTGTTGAACAGACTCCGTATGAGATATGGACAGGAAAGAAACCAGGTTTCTCATTCCTGAAGATTTGGGGTTGCTGGGCATACGTCAAACGTTTGGAAGGTACCAAACTTGAACCCAAATCAGATAAATGCCTATTTGTTGGATATCCTAAGGAAACCAAAGGATATTACTTCTATAACCCAAAAGAGAACAAAGTATTGTTGCTCTACATGCGGTTTTCCTTGAGAAGGAATTCCTAAATGCAGTGGTTAGTGGGAGGAAAGTAGAACTCGATGAAAGTCGTAGTGATACTGTTCCTGGCATTGAATCTAGAACGGAACACGAACAGTCCATCCAGGATGAGACTGAACCACAATCTTCAATTACACAAGGGCTACGTAGGTCGGAGAGAGTCAGGGTAATACCTGAGAGGTATGGATTCCTGATCTCACCTCATGTAGATATTAATCTTATTGAGGATACTGAACCGGCTACGTATGAGGAAGCGATACGGGGTATCGAATCCACTTTATGGCAAGAAGCCATGAAAGCCGAAATGGATTCCATGTATACCAACCAAGTTTGGACACTGGTTGATGCACCAGAAGGCGTAAAGCCTATTGGATGCAAATGGGTCTTCAAGAAGAAGACAGACATGGATGGCAACGTTCAAACGTACAAAGCTAGGCTTGTAGCGAAGGGGTATCGTCAACAACTTGGAGTTGATTATGACGAAACTTTCTCACCCGTTGCCATGATTAAATCCATTCGGATAATGCTTGCGATAGCTGCATATTACGATTACGAAATATGGCAGATGGACGTTAAAACCGCTTTCCTTAACGGAAACCTGTTGGAGGATGTTTATATGCAACAACCTGACGGTTTTATCGCACCAAGACTTGCAAACAAGGTTTGTAAGTTAAATCGGTCCATTTATGGACTGAAGCAAGCATCGAGGTCATGGAACCAACGTTTTGATGAGGTCATAAAAGAATATGATTTCATTCAAAACGTAGATGATCCTTGTGTGTATAAGAAGGTTAGTGGGAGTGCACTGACTTTTATTGTCCTTTATGTCGACGATGTATTGCTAATAGGCAATGACATTCCCATGTTAACGTCGGTGAAAGCTTGGCTTTCATTGAAATTCTCCATGAAAGATCTGGGAGAAGCAGCTTTTATTCTAGGAATAAAGATCTACCGGGATAGATCTAGAAAGCTACTTGGACTCTCCCAGAGTACATATATTGATAAAGTGTTGAAGAGATTCAACATGGATCAGTCCAAGAAGGGACTGTTGCCAAATCACATGGCGTCTTTCTATCTAGGGACATGTGTCCTAAAACACAAGATGAGAGAGACAACATGAGTCGGACTCCGTTCGCCTCGGCAGTCGGATCGATCATGTATGCCATGATATGTACACGACCTGATGTGTCCTATGCTTTGAGCATGTGCAGTCGATATCAGGCCGATCCAGGACAGGAACACTGGATGGCGGTTAAGAATATCCTTAGGTATCTTAAAAGAACTAAGGATGTTTTCTTAATCTATGGAGATGGAGAACTTGAGGTATCTGGGTATACCGATGCAAGTTTCCAAACCGACAGAGACGACTTCAAGTCGCAAACCGGGTACATATATTGCTTGAATAACGGAGCAGTGAGCTGGAAATCTTCCAAGCAAGATACTGTTGCCGATTCAGCAACTGAAGCGGAGTACATTGCAGCAGCTGAAGCAGCAAAAGAGGCAGTTTGGATCCGAAAATTCCTAATTGGATTAGGAGTAGTTCCGTTAGCAGCTGAGCCCGTTCCATTGTATTGTGACAATAGCGGGGCTATAGCACAGGCTAAGGAACCAAGGTCTCATCAACGATCCAAACATGTTCTTCGACGATTCCATCTGATTCGAGAGATCATACATCGTGGCGATGTGAAGATCGAGAAGATCGCATCAGAGGATAATATTGCAGATCCGCTGACGAAGGCTATTCCTCGGGAAAAGTTTGAGCGACATGTACATAGTTCAGGTATTAGATGCTTGAGTGACTGGCTATAGGCCAAGTGGGAGATTGTTAGACAGTAATGTCCCATAGCGTCACTATTTTGTAAATGATATTGTATTATTGTACAAAATTAACTATGTAGTAATGAAATTGCCTTTTACCGTTTTGTAATTTATTTACTTTGAATATAAATGGTAAAAGTCCCTATGATTAGTTCCGGATTGTGATGATATGAGACAGTATCAATCCATAAAGGTTTAATCATTAAATATCCCTAGTCGTAGTATTATCGAGATTGGACATCGATAATGCGGAATAGACTAGTACTGCACTTGTGCATGTTGTGAGGGCACAACGGCATAGTTCTCATATATTTAAGTATTGGATACTTATGCAAGTGCGGTAGGAGGTTGTGTTTTACCGATAGTACGGAAAACAGCTTCGCTCTGGATAGACCCCGCGGAGTCCCATTGGTAGTATGTCTGCGTGTCTATGGGAGTCCGCTTCAGGGTAGGTGCATATGATCTTAACCTGAGATTTGCATCGCTAGTACTTACGACAATCGGTAAAATTTAGGTTTGGTGGTCCAGGGCTTTAACGAGTTCTGTGTATACCTCTTCTGGGTTTATCGAGAATCGTAGTGTATTGGATGTGATATCAAGATGGAAGTATCACTTCAGACATATGGAGATGATGATCGCGAGGGATTCAGAACTAGTACTCTATAATGGTTGCAACCATCGGGATAATATGACTAGGTCAGGATTATCCGATTCAAAGAGACTGGTTGCTTGACATCCGATATGTGTTTCGGACGGGGCAGACACTTATCCAGCCCCAGCCCTAGCATGTGATCATCCGATACTGGTTCGATATACACTATACTACGGTATACTACGCCTGTTATAGATCTAATATTCCAGTAAGAATATTTCTAGAGAATTGGGTAGGCATGGCGTTTTGCTAGAGGCTAACCTTGTCTTGTAAATCGGTAAAAACGTAGTACTTGGTACGTACGTGTTCGGATAGTTCGACAACCGGATTTACTGCCAACATATCTAGAGGTCTCTTGGGTCGCTTCCGAAGATTCACCGATGACGTATGATTCAAACTCGATTAATCTTGGATTAATTACGGAGAGACTTTATCTTGGATAAAGTACTGTATAAAGAGAGAGATCGATTAATTTAGAATTAATCGTAAAATTATTATATTCGATATAATAAACGGAATTCGATTCCGACGCGAAATTGAAATTAGATTTTATTCGGGCAAACGAATTAATTTAGAATTAATTCGTTAGCGACGTAAATAATAAATTCGCTAGGCGCAATTATTTATTTAAATTCGATTTAATTAACGTCGCGACGAAAACTCGATATTTCGGAAATATCGAACCCGAACGCGTGAGTGCAAGTGGGCCCACTTTCATTTGGAAACGTGTGGGGCCCACGTGACACTTGTCATTATTTGTATTTTTTAATCAAGATGCAATGCATGAAGATAGTGTACAAAGCACTCAAAGATAATGCATGGAAATTGAGTGTTAGACACTCTAAGTGCTTGCATGGTTTGTGTTATATTTATATTATTATTTAATATAATTATAACATAAATATAAATTGATTTTTGAGATAAAAATCATATCTTCTTCTCCTCTCTCATTACCGAAACCAGTAAAGAAAAACACTCTCCATTTTGTTCTTCATTTGTTTTGTGGCAAGACAAGAAGAAGGTGTTTTTGTTTGGAACTCTAACACACAAGTTTGGCTAGCAACATCAAGGGATCATACAAGGTGATATGGGAAACTCATCTTAGAGCTTGGAAGGATCAAATTTAAGCTTGGAGCTTCTCTTCACTGCTTGGCCGAAATCTTCACTGCACAAAGGAGGATTTTTGCTTCATCTATTGCATCCACATTTGGCTTTTGTGAGTATTGTTTCCGCCATTACTTCCTTTTAGTTCATTCATATATATTCTTGCTTGGTTTTTGATCTTGGGACATGTTATTAGATTTCCAACATACGCAATTCGGCCATCTCCAAATTCGTGAAGAACACGAACGACCTTTCTGAACTATACAAGTCGAGGTCATCACATACGGTTAATAATCCCTCCGTCGTAGGCTATCCGAGTTGTGCTTAGGAAACATAGAATATACCGTTAAGTTTTCAAGACGCACATCTCATGTCGAC
Organism: Zanthoxylum bungeanum; assembly: GCA_019454045.1. Classification (NCBI taxonomy): domain Eukaryota; kingdom Viridiplantae; phylum Streptophyta; class Magnoliopsida; order Sapindales; family Rutaceae; genus Zanthoxylum; species Zanthoxylum bungeanum. Next base: position 20,244 of record SKCR01039251.1, on the reverse strand, counting down.
ATGTCCACGATTCTTCATAACTGATGCGATATCAAAATAACTCGTAACAATTACAATTAAATTAATATCTTTAATCTTACATAATATAATATTCATTATACCATCATCCTATAATGCATAAGATTGATTAGACATTCTAATCAATTTCTCTTTCGACTAAGGAATCATCCCTTACGAAGATAAATACTAAATACAAAAGGCACACTAGCTGTCAAATAATTTTACTAACTGTGACACATATGGTTTTTATTTCTTTTGAAAATGCTCTCAACTCCCCTTCCTCCTCGGTGACTCCCTCATCTGATCGTCGTGGCCTTTATCTTTTTACCCCTTAATTGTTTTTTCCTTTTCTCCCTAATCGTAAACCGCTTTACTAATTCTCTCGGTACTCATTTTTTTCTTTCACCCTCGTTTTCCCATTGCCCCTCACCTGACCCATTTTTTCTTCTTTCACCGATGCCTGTTTCTGGTTTGCCGGATCTGTGGACGCGTCGCCCTGCTGTGGGTCGTCCGGCCGTTCGATCTATTCTTGGCCAGCCTTCTGTTACCCTTGTGCCTGTTGCTGTTTCTCCTATGTTGGACCCTGTTTCGAGTCTTTCTTGCTCTTCATCGGGTCCGATGAACTCTCTGGGTTCGTCCGGCGGTGCGATGAGTTTGCAATTTCTTCCCGTAGAGTACTCTTGATCTTCATCTGTTGGTTTGGTCTGCTGTCCCACTCCCCTTTTGCCCGGTCTCTCTGCTTGCGGTCCGGCCTCCCTGCCGATTCCAGTTGTTGCCCCTATTTTCATTGACGCTGCGGGACAGGTAACTTTGAAGGTTTTCGGGAATGTGAGGTATGTGGGAGAGGAGTTAGTGCCTAGGGAGTGGCCTGTTTCTGGTGTTATTAATGGTTTTTGTGGTGAAGGTTTTGTTGCTAGTTGTGAGGCAGGGTTTGTGCTGGGTTGTGATGCTGCTGAACGCCATGCTGGTAAGAAGTCGGTGGGTTTTGTTGAGGCTGTTGAGGCCGAGTCTTGTGTTGCTGTGGGACTTGATGTTGTTTCAACGACTGGTTTTGGGGGGACTATTTTGGCTACGGTAATAGATGACTCTCTTGTTGTAGTGACTGGTGACACCGTGTTTGTGAGTCTGTACTGGTGGTGTTGAGGCTGTATTAAAGCATGTTATTGTCACTATTGAACACCCTTCTGGTGAGGAGTTGGTATGTAATCTTGCCGTGAGGCAGTGTTCTATTTCGGGGACTAATTCATTGGGGAATGGTGCTGTCGCGATAGTTAGTGCTGCTGTTCCTATTGCAGTGACTAATGATAGCGTGTGTGTGAGTACATTTACTAGTGGCCCTAAGACTGTGACTGTGCCTGTTAATGATTGTAAGGTTAATCCTAATGCAGTGAGTCTGAGTGCTCTCGCTGCCACTGTTGATTCTTCTATTATTACTATTGCTGATGCCAAATGTTTGGGTGCTCAAGTGTCAACACACCAGAGGTTTGGGGGCATAAGAGCTGTAGGTTCTTTGAGATATGCTATAGCGTTGAATGGTTCTAACGTAGTAGATATTCTCGATCCGACGTCTATTTCTACTACCTTACATTATATTGAACCGAATGTTATTGATGGTCGGGTTAAGGTATGCCCTCATTTAGAGGTTGCTGAAGAAGGAAATGTATTATGACGTAGCACATTAGTGGGTATTTTAGGGTAAAAGGCTACCGTTTCAATTTGTAAACTAAATTACTCATAAGATTTGGGGGAGGCTTGGCTTGCGGGAGGTTCTGACCTCTGACAATGGGTTCTTCTTGTTTAAATTTGACAGTTTTCAAGAAGCCTGTACGATTTTGGATAAAGCCCCGTGGCATATTGCTAATAGGCCGTTGGTTCGCAAGCTTTAGCAACCGGGATTACCTTTGACTAAGGAGGACCTCTTTAAACTTCCGGTGTGGGTTAGACTTTTTAATCTGCCTTTTGAGTTATGGACTGCGAATGGACTTAGTTGTGTGACCAGTGCGGTTGGTAGACCTCTCAATGCTGACCATATTACCCTTTCTAGGAAACGACTCAGTTTTGCTAGAGTATGTGTTGAAATTGATGCTCGAAACTAGACCCGGCCACGGTTCCGGTTCGGAACCGGAACCGAACCGGAACCGAACGGTTCCGGTTCCGGTTCCGGAACCGAACCGGAATGGGACCGGTTCGGTTGGGGTTCCCCCAACTCGAACCGGTCCGAACCGGTGGAACCGTACGGTTCCACCGGTTCCAACCGGAACCGAACGGTTCCGGTTGGAACCGTCGGGTTCCTGTTGGAACCGTAGGGTTCCAACAGGAACCCTACGGCCCCAACGGCTAGTAGCCGTTGGGGGCCTAATTCCCCCAACGGCTACTGCCGTTGGGGGATGCAGGGAGCCGTTTGGCTCCCTGCCAAAAAAAAAAAAAAATTATAAAATTTTTTTTTATTATATAAAATAAAAATTACTAATGTACCCCTAATAACGGTAATAAAACGGTTATATTTAGGGGCATTTTTGGTATCAAAAAATCTAAAATTCTATAAATAGGATTCATTTTTCATAATTTCATCACACCAATTTCTCAACTCTCTCATTTTCTATAAATCTCTTCTTCTCAATCTTACTTCAATACAATTCTCTTATTTTAGTTGTTAATTAATTTGTTATCATTCGGCATTCGCATCGCAATTATTCAAATGGCAAGCTCATCCGAGAACATAATGTCAAATATGCCGACCCAGAGAGCGGCCCCAGTGTCAGTGCACAATCACGGAGAAGAGAAGTTAAGGCTCGGTTCTCCGATATTTTCAAAATTCATTTTAATTTGGAACGCCTAGACGATGGTTCACAACGAGCAATTTGCAACTATTGTGGGGTTATCTATAAATTTTCTGGTGGATACGGCAATATGATCAAGCACATGGAGAAACATCATCCGGTTGAATTTGGCATTGATATGACGCAGACTCAAATGGCCAGGTACGCATCATCTAGTAGAGGTACAAGTAGTGTAGATTTATTTAAATATTCTGATGCAAAAAATAGAGAAGAATTGCGAAATTAACATGTATGGCACATCTTTCTTTAAGCTTTGGTGAAAAAACTTCATTTTACTAATTACGTGCATAATGCTTTAAACCCTGCTGCATGTAGAATGACTCGAAACACAACAAAACGTCATATTTTCAAATTATATAAAGATGGTAAAATTATTTTAAATGAAATATTAAAGAGATGAAAGGTCGTATTTCTATATGTTCTGATATTTGGAGTGACCATTGGCAAACACACTCATACATGGTGTGTGACTTGTCATTGGATTGATGCATCATTTACCATGCAAAAACGACTCATTGCATTTAGAGTTTTTGATGACCAACATACTGCACATAATATTTATAGAATGATGAAGGTAATTTTTGATGAATATGGTTTAGGAGAAAAAATTTTAACAATTGGATTTGATAATGCATCTGCAAATACTGCATCCATCAATGATTAAAAGAAATATGTCAACCAAATTTAGGGGGTCGATTTTTTCATATTCGTTGTACATGTCATGTCCTAAACTTATGTGTGCAAGACGGTCTAAAATTATTATCTCCTTTCCTTGATCCTATTAAAACGGCACTTAACTGTATTTGGTCATATTCTCAAGTTAGGAGGGAATGGACCAAGTTTTGTAAAATAAATGGTATTAAACCGATTAAATTTTCTAGAGATGTTCTAACACGTTGGAATTCTACTTATTTTCTTTATGTCAAGCACTTCAATACAAAGATGCATTATGTAGTTTTTTTTCTCAACATGTTCAAAATATCACACTTTATCCTAGTCAATGGGATATTTGTGAAAGAATTTTAGATATTTTAAGAGTTTTTAATGATGCTACTTTAGTTTTTAGCGGTGTTTATTATCCCACTGCACATTATTTCTTCTTGAGAGTTTGAATATTGTTGGCACTCTCGATGAACATGTTGACAGTGACGACCCTAATGATATTGTTTTGCTCGAAGCCATTACTGTTATGAAGGTAAAATGGTTGAATTATTTTAGAGAAATTCCTTACTTTATCTTATTACTGCTGTTTTTGATCATAGATTTAAATTAGAAGGTTTGAATGGTGGGTTACAAGCTTACTATGGTTATTAGGAATATTAGATGACATTGATATTACGAGCATAATGACGAATTTAAAAAGTGATTTAATTATTTTATTTAATGATTATATTGTAAGATATAACTTAGGAACAATAGGTCAGTCTAGTAGTAGCGAACCGGTAATTCAACCAAGACTTAGCGCAGGGGATCGTTGGTTATTACAACGAAATAAAAAATCTAGGATACGACAACAATAATAACCCTGAATTAGATAATTATTTATCTACAATTTTGAGTTTTCTAATGAAAGTTTATGCAGTAAAAATTTTAAAATCCTTGAATGGTGGAACCGGCATCAAAATATATATCCTGTTTTATCTATTATTGCTCAAGAAATATTGGCAGCACCTATTTCCACCGTTGCGGTTGAGCAAGCCTTCAGCTTGGGAGGTAATATATTGGAAGCTAGGCGATCTTCATTACATCCAAGCACTCTAGAAGCAACAGCTTGTGTGGATGATTGGACTCGAGCTGATCTGAGACAACAAGAAGATGCCCCCGATGATTTTGAAGATTTGTTCGATAATGCTTCTGCAACAAGTGCAAGCGGAAGCTGCGGACCCGGAGCCGAAGGATCAACTGATAATGATGATTGATAAATGTAAAATTATAATTTACAAAGGGGATATGTCTTAACTTGTAATGGAACTACGTGAGCTTTGATTCCTCTCACCCTTGGAGGATACGTAGACAACTTAAATTTTAAAAAATTAAGCTCAAGCTCTTCAATGTAATAATTTTATTTATTTTTTATAAATTTAATCTCATTTTTTTAATTAATAAATTTTTTTTATTTAATGATTTGACTCCTCTCATTTTTTTTAATTATTAAAAAAAAATGAACCGAACCGAACCGGAACCGAACCGTTCGGTTCCGGTTCGGTCGAGTTTCCGGTTCCACTTAAGTGTGGAACCGGAACCGAACCGGATTAACCGGTTCGGTTCGGTTCCAAACCGGAACCGAACCGCCGGCCGGGTCTACTCGAAACCCCATTGTCGAGGATATTGATTTCCAGTGTCCTAATGGTACTTGGTTACAAGTAGGGCTGATGAATTTGAGTGGGTTTCTGCGAAGTGTACTATTTGTGAGGTTTTTGGTCATTCGTTGAATTCTTGCCATAGGAAGGCTCCTAGTAAGGAGGATAACAAGCCTTTTCAGTCATGGGTTCCTAAGTCCTCCACTCCTGCTACGGGTACAGCTGTTACGATTGAGGCTGTTAAGGTTGATGAGCGGAAAATATATCAATATTTACCGCCTATTATACTTAATATTTTGTTTAGTTTCTCGGGTTTGATGAACGTTTTGATGTGTTTTAGTTTATTTTGCAGATAAAATAATATTGGGACACAATGAAATCATTTAGGACGAAATGTGGGTCAAATAAGGGCAAAAATTGGACTTGACATATAATTTTGGAGATTGGAAACTTGAAAGGGCGTTTTTAACGAAGTGCAGTTTTGGAAATTCAGTGTTGTGCATCTATCATATTTTGGGCAAACTTTTTACTCCGATATTAGATTGAGCTGATTCAAGTTCCTTATTAACGAAGACTCAAAGATCTACAACTTTGAAAGACAAAATAATTTCGAATTCGGAATATTTCATGCCCGAAATTGATGAACCATCAAGAAGTGTGTTGTGTGTAATTATTAAAGTCATTTTCAAAGCAAAAAAATAAATTAATAAATAAATAATAAAAATTATCAAATCATTATCAAACATGACAAGAAATTAGTGGAGCAATTAATAATGGATTTGGTGGAGCAATTAGTGGAGCAATTAGTGGAGAAATTAATAATGGATTTGGTGGATGATTTGATGGAGGCAAAATTTTGCCTATAAATATCAAGCCATTTCATTTGTAAATTCATACTTTCTTCTAAAGAATTCCTTAAGAATACTAAGAAGATTGTATCTTTTTTGTTTATTTACAGCTTTCAGTAATTAATTTCCGCTTTCGCACTTTCTTTTCTTTACTTTTAAATTTTTACTTTTCGCAATTTACTTTTACGCACAATACTTTTCTTTCTTTAATTTTCAGTTTTTACTTTTCAGTAATGAGGAGGTAACTCCCTTTTGCCGGGGTAAAAGGTACAACTTTTATTACTAATATTTAGATTAATCTCCCTTAATTATAATATATAAACTAGTTAAAACCTGACTTAACGAGGATACCGCCATATTGGTCGGTTGGTAATTATTTAAATTGGTTTTAACCTGACTAAACTGGATACCGCATGATTGGTCGGTTGGTAATTAATTATTAATTTGACTTAATCTAGATACCACCTATATGGCTGGTTGGTAATTATCGTGCAAAATTAATATATTATATTAAGGGAGATATCTAAAATAGAAGTAATAAAAGTGGATCCTCTTACCTCAGCATTTTCTTTTATTGTACTTTTACTTTATTTACTTTTCAGCAATTTACTTTCAGCATTTACTTTTCAGCAATTTACTTTCAGCAATTTACTTTCAGCATTTACTTTTCAGTAATTTACTTTCAGCATTTACTTTTTGGCATTTAATTTTCAGTATTTTACTTTATGTCTTTTATTTTATTTAAGTTTTTACTACCCGTAAATATGTGTCGTAACTAAGCCAGTTATCTGGGGTTGTGATGAATTCTAATATCACCGGTTTATAAGGGGTTATTTTATAGTTTGGGTAATTTAAAGGTTTACTTATTAAGTCTTAAGCTTAATGCGTCTTGTTAATTTGCCACTAATAAGATTGATCTGGTAAATCTAAAATAAACTTGACAAAAGAATTTTAGGTTTCAGCCTTAGACTTAATAGCCCACGACCTTCCTTGAGGATAGATAACCCTTTAATAGATTTCCTTACAGGATAGACATATACCTGTCGGGCGGGGGTAGCCATAATTGAAACTTAAACTTAATGAATCCAGATAATTTGGTTGACATAGACATATGGTTCAATTGGGTTAAACTGGGTATTTGCGTCTGACCATCGACATATGCTTTCGAATAATTTAGTGTTCCAGGTTAATAAACCGATTTATTACACAAACATGAAATAACCGTTTCATCTTTTAAAAGATATTAGAAAGATTCACAACCCTAGATAGTTTCCTAATATTGAATTTTCTTAAACTTACTTTTGTGCAATTTTATTTACTTGTTTTTAAATTTAGAATCATCACCATTTCAAATCAATCAATCAACTTGTTAGATAATAGTAATCATTTGACCTCATAAAATTAATAGATTAGGTATTAAGTCCTCGTGGGATCGATATTTTTTTATACTACTTTAACGATACGTGTGCTTACGTTATACGCGTGTGTAAGCACCGGTCAAAGGTTAAGAAGGGTGCTTGGATTTCGGTCTTTAAGAAGAAGAGAGGTAAGAGAGCGACTTTGACTGCTCCCGTTAGTTCGATTCGCGATGTGATTCTGGGTGATACCGCTGACATGTTTTTTTTTGGGTGAGTGCTCTACTAAGAGTTTGGAACCGGCTCTGGTAGTTTCTTCTGTGCTAGTTGATACGTCTAAGGGAGTTGTTGTGGAGGCCGTGGGTAAGAGGGAGGAGGGTGAATGTTCTCCTATTACATCACTGCATGGCAAGGATCTTCCTGAGGCTGCTTTAGCTGAGATTCCACCTTTTGGGTTTATGATTCGCCTCTTCCCAATGATAATAGTTTGACTGTTAAAGGCTATAGATTATTTGGAGTTAAGGAAATTGGTTTATGGTAACAAATCTAAGATGGTTCGGGAGGTAAGTGGAGTCAGAAACGATAATCCCCGAAAGGGGGTAGACGACGTTAATCAGATTGGGTGGGTTCTTCTTTCCTATATGTTTTTTCTGCTTTTTGGTTGTTGGAATATTCGGGGTCTCAATGATCCTATGAAGCAAGCTGAAGTTAGAAGGTTTTTTCATGATGAGAAGCTTTTTCTATGTGGTTTAGTTGAAACCAAGGTAAAGGATATTAATTTTATGAGTGTTTCTCGAGTAATAAATCCTTCATGGAAGTTCTTTTTCCATTCTAATGTGCTTCCGTTTGGCCGTATTTGGGTTTGTTGGAATCTCTGTGACATTGACGTGAACATTATTCGTTCTTCATCTCAAGCTATACATTGTCATGTGTCTCATGTTTCTGGGTTTTGGAGCTGTGTTGTTTCTGTGGTTTATGGTGAGTTTGACTATGAGAAGCGTTGGGAGCTATAGGATGACCTAATTACTTATGGTAGTGACTTTGATGATTCTCCGTGGTTAGTTATTAGGGAATTTCAATGCCATCCGCACATCGGTTGAGCATAGTGGTGGTTCTTTATCGTGGCCGTCTTGGAAAGATGATTTGAGTTGCTGTTGGGGTCAGGCTGGTTTGGATGATCTTCAGTTTTCTGGTTGTCATTTTACGTGGTTTAATAAGCAAGTTCACTCTCCTATCTGGCGTAAGCTTGATCATGTTATCACTAACCCTTCTTGGGAGTGTCTCTTCCCGGGTTCGGTTGCTTGGTTTCTTCCCCCTCGGATTTCAGATCATTCTCCTATGGTTGTTAAGCATTTTGAGCTCCCAAAGAGGAAAATTCCTTTCAAACTCTTTGATTTTTGGGCTGATCATCCTGATTTCCTCTCTATTGTGACTAGGGCTTGGGATATTGATGTTCGTGGTACTACGATGTTCCGTTTGTGTAGTAAGTTGAAGAGTGTTAAGATGGCTTTGAAGAAGTTTAATGTTGAGAAATTCTCTAATCTTTCGGGTAGGGTTTTGGGATATTGATGTTCATAGTAAGATAACTTCTGTTGCTAAGAAGGATGAGACTCGTGTGGAGGATGATGTTTTGGTTAGGGAGGAGATTGTATCTTTTTTTGAGACTCTTTTGGGGCCCCACCTTTTTAGCAGGATATTGATAGGGATGTTCTCCATTCCGCTGTTACTAAGCATGTGTCTGCTGAGCAGAGGGAGACTCTTCCCGGGAGGTTTCTTATGAGGAGATTAAGTTTGTCTTATTTTCTCTGAAGGACAATAAGGCTCCTGGCCCAGACGGGTTTATTCGGGTTTCTTTAAGAAGACTTGGAGTATTGTGGGGGATGATGTTCTTTGTGCTATTCATGCTTTCTTTTGTTCAGGACGTCCCTTGAATCATGTTAATGCCACAACTATTGCTTTGATTCCGAAAATCCCCAACCCTTCTCAGGTTAATGATTTTCGCCTTATTTCCTGCTGTAACACTATTTATAAGTGTATTGCCAAGCTTATTGCGAATCGGATTAAGATTGTCCTTCCTTCAGTGGTCAACTCTAATCAATATGCTTTTGTTACGGGGCAACGTATTTGCGATAACATTTTGTTGTGCAAGGAACTGGTGAGGAATTACCATCGGAGTGGTGGATCCCCTAGATGTGCTCTTAAGATTGATTTGATGAAAGCTTATGATACTGTCTGTTAGGATTTTATGGTTGAGGTTTTGCGGACTTTTGGTTTTCCTGAGAGGATGGTGGGCTGGATTCAGGAGTGTATGACCTCTACTGTGTTATCTGTGTCTATTAATGAGGAGCTGAATGGTTTTTCTCTGGGGGCCGTGGTTTTCGAAAATGGGATCTTATTGTTGGGTTTTCTAGGTCAAACCAAGATCAAATTAAGAAATGAAACATGGGAATACATCAAAGTAAAGTAGCGGAAATACTCACTTTGATTGGCTAAGTGGATGTCTAGACAACAAAAATTTTCCTCCTTGAGTTTCGGCCAAGCCCTTTGTTGTGCTCCTTGTGTTGATCTTCAAGCTCCAAGCTTTGAGTGTTGATTCCAAGCTCAAGGATTGGTTTCCCTATCACATTTGAATGACTCCTTGGATGTGCTAGCATTCATGATTATTGAATCAAAAATCAAAGAGAATGAACCCTAAGTTCATGCCCAAACTGAGAGAAAAGGAAGAAGGCCATTCGGCCATGGTGAGAAAAAAGAAAGAGAGAGAACTGTATTGTCTAATTTGATTTCCAAAACCAAATACCATTTACCATTTTCCAATTTTCAAAAAATTGGTACAAGTCATTATCACATCAAACTTTAATAATGCTTGTGTAAGAAACAAGCAACCATCAAATCCCATATACTTCTATCAACATAAAGTTGATAAAGTTGACTAGGTGATGTGACATGTGGGCCCCACTTGATTCAAAATCCGAGTGGGCCCGCAACACATCATGGGCTCGGGTTCGCTAATTTCGAATTAACGAATTTTCCGTTACGATGTAATTAAATCAAATTTAATTAAATAATTATGCCGAGGAAAATTACTATTCATATCGATAGTGAATTAATTCTAAATTAACTCGTTCACCCGAATTAAAATCTAATTTTAATTCCGCGTCGAAATCTAATTTCGTTTAATATATCGAATATATAATTTTATCGATTAATTCCAAATTAATCGTTCTCTCTCTTCAAATAGTATTTTATCCCAGATAAAATATCTCTGTAATTATTAATCCTAGATAAATTTTCTCTCTTATAATTAATCCCAGATTAATTATGTCCGAGTCATACGTCATCGGTGAATCTTCGGGAAGCGACCCATGAGATCCCTTGATATGTTGGCAGTGAATCCGGTCGTCGGACTATCCGAACACGTACGTACCTAGTACTACGTTTTTACCGATTTACAAGACATGGTTGGCTTCTAGCAAAGCACCGTGCCTACCCAATTCTCCAGAAATATTCTTAAAGGAATATATAATCTGTATCAGGCGTAGTATACATAGTATTGCGTATTGCGATCCAGTATCAGATGTCACATTCTAGGCCTGGGGCTGGAATTGTGTCTGCCCCGTACGAAGCATATATCGGATCTCTGGTAACTAGTCTCTATAATCGGATAAACATGACCTAGTCATATTATCCCGATAGCTACAGCATATAAGAGTACCGGTTCCTTATCTTACGTGACCATCATCTCCATATGACTGAAGTGATACTTCCATCTTGACATCACACCCAATACACTACGATTCTCAATATACCCAGAAGATGCGTACACGGAACCTGTTAAAGCCCCGGATGACCAAAACCAAAGTATATTGATTGTCGCAAGTATTAGCGATGTAAGTCTCAAGTTAAGACCAAATACACCTACCTGTTTCGGACTTCCATAGACACATAGTCATACTACCAATGGAATTCTGAGGGGTCTATCCAGAGCGAAGCTGTTTCCGTACCATGGGTAAACACAACCTCCTATCACACTTGCATAAGTATCCAATACTTGAATATATGAGAATTATGTCGTTATGCTCCCACAACGTGCACAAGTGCAATACTAGTCTATTCCGCATTATCGATGTCCAATCTCGATAATACTACGACTAGGGATATTTTAATGATTAAACCTTAGTGGATTAATACTGTCTCATATCTTATTAATCCAGAACTAATCATATGGACTTTTATCATTTATATATCCCGGTAATCCAATTACAAATAATAAAAGAGCAATTTCCTTTGTAACATAGTTAATTTGTACAACAACACCATGTTCTGTACAAATAGTGATGCTATGGGTCATAATTGTCCAACAATCTCCCACTTGGCCTATAACCAATCACTCAAGTGTCCTACACTTGAACTATGTACGGGTCGCTCAAACTTCTGCTGAGAAACTGATTTCGTCAGTGGATTTGCAATGTTATCATCTGATGCGATTTATTCGATCATCACATTGCCACGATGTATGATCTGACGAATCAGATGAAATGATTGAAGTATATATTTGGATCATCGATGAGACCATTAATTCTTTAGCCTGTGCTGTAGCCTAGCTCAGCCGCTAACAGAACTATACCTAATTTGATTAGGATTATTATAGATCCAAATCGCTTCTATTGCTGCCTCAGCTGCAGTAATATTCCGCTTTTGTTGTTTATTCGGCAATAATATCTTGCTTGGAAGATTTCCAGCTCACTGTTCCGTAATTCAAACTATATAGTACCCTTATTGTGACTTACAGTCGTTATTATCGGTTTGGAAACTTGCAACGGTGAACCCAGTCACTTCAAGTTCTGTTTCTCCATATCTTAAGAAAACATCCTTTGTTCGTATATGATACTTAAGGATGTTCTTAACATCAATCCAGTGACTATCACTTGGATTGCCCTGATTGTGACTCCATATGATGAAAGCATATGAGACACCAGGTCGCGTATATATATTTCAATGTACGAGTTCTCAGAGAGTGCCAACAACTTTTAGATCTATCCCAGTAGATCTTTATTCCTAGAATAATGGTTGTCTCTCCCAAGTAGTCTACGGAGAATTTTTCATGAAAGCCAAGCTTTCACCGATTGTATTATGGGAATATCATTTCCAAGAAATGATATATCATCATTATTTAGGACAATCATTGTCAGTGCGCTCCCACTAATCTCCTTATATACACAAGAATCATCTTCGTTTTAAATTAAATCATATACCATTATGATTACATCAAAACGATAGTTCCAAGAACGCAATGCTTGCTTCAATCCATAAATGGATCGATTTAACTTGTAAACCTTGTTTGCATGTTTTGGTATGACAAAACCGTCAGGATGTTGTAAACATCCTCCAAAAGGTTTCCGTTTAAGAAAATCGATTTTGACGTTCAGCTGCCATATTTCATAAATGAAACATGCAGCATTAGCAAGCATTATCCAAATGGATTTAATCATGGCAACGAGTAAAAGGTTTCGTCGTAATTGACACAATGTTGATAATGATACATTTTCGCTACAAGCCTAGCTTTGTACGTTGTATGTTGGCATCCACGTTTGTCTTCCTTGAAGACTCATATAGTACCAATAGGCACAATGCCTTTCGGTACAACAACCAGTGTCCAAACTTGGTTGGTATACATGGAATCCATTTCGGACATCATGGCACTTTGCCATAATAGGGAGTCGATACCTTGTATCATTTCTTCATACGTAGCCGGTTCGTGTTCCTCAATAAGATTGACATCTTTACGAGTGAGATCAGAAACCCGTTGTAGACAACAGGACCTGGGCGACGCCGTTCCTAGGCTCGCGGCACTAGTTGGGAAATACTAAATAATATGGAGTCGCCACCCGGTGTGAACCGGGACAAAGATTTTATGGCCGCACTCACCCCTCGCAAGGGAAGACCTCAAACCGTTGGGTTCAGAATGGTCCCTTACTTATGCCACTTGTAATGAAAGGATTTATTTAATAATTTAATCAAAGCTTAAGTAACACTTATTTCCAAGAGTATCATGCTTCTAAATTCTCATATGCGAAATAAAACTTATGCACACATTTCACATATATCTCATATCTAAAATCGCATGCTTAACATATATCAAAATAGCAACGAACATACAACTTTATTGCATATTACATTCAAGAAAACACAAGCACACATATTAACCATACAAGCATACATATGGGCACTTTTCCAAGTGGTACGTGGAATTGTATCCCAAGTACAGACCGCACTACCGTCCATTCGGAATCGGCTACGAAATTTACGTCTGAGTTTCCATACGATATACCACAAGAAATAATACTCAAATGTTATCACGACATAAGCATATGAATTGTAATTCATTAACATAGTTGTATTCATACATGTGGGGATAGCTACTAGGAAAACTATGCATGAAATCTAATGAAGATGACTCGATTCAGTGGGTGCGCGTTCGTGTAGCGTTTGTAAACGCGTTCGAACGGTAAACAGAAGGTTCGCGTTCGTGTAGCGTCCGAGAACGCGTTCGAACGGAACCAGACCTGATGCATTATGAAACTAAGAAAGTGCGTGGGCGTTCGTATAGCGTTCGTAAACGCGTTCGAACGGAAATGAAACAGAATGCTCACGTTCGTATAGCGTTTGTTAACGCGTTCGAACGGAAATGAAACAGAATGCTTACGTTCGTATGGCGTTCGTGAACGCGTTCGAACATAAGTGAGACCTGATGCATGACAAGGCAAAATACATGCGCGTTCGAGTTGCGTTCGTAAACGCGTTCGAACGGGAACAGACCTGATGCATGAAATGGGATGCAATACATAAACGACAAAATAAAGGGGGGGGGGCGCGCGAAGTACTGCCGTAAAGGTGGCATTTTGGGGCTCTTGATCTCTCAAAGAGAGGACCTTTAGACCAACATACTAAGCCCATGCGCTCGACTGAATCATGCATACATAGAATGGAAAGCAATAATATTAAACATAGTGTGCCCGATTGAACGTATCTTGTATCCAACCGAACACACATCAACCGGCGCGGCAAAGCCTCGTGGTAAAGGGCTTTAGCCCCTCCCCATAGGGGATCTCACATCGCACTTACTAAGCCCATGCGCTCGGTTGAATCATGCATACGAAGATAAAGACAACCATATCAAACTAAGTATGTCCGATTGAACGTATTTCGCATTCAACCGAACACACATCCATCGGTGCGGCATAGCATCGTGGTGAAGGTTTTTAACCCTCCAATTAGGGAACCTTTCATCGCACTTACTAAGCCCATGCACTCGATCGTATCATACAGGAATAAACAACATGCAGAATTTAAATAACAAGAATTAAATAAACCAAAACAACACAAAACAAGAGAAGGTGCCGTTTACTCAAGTGGTACGTGGAGTTGTGTCCCAAGTACCGACCGCACTACCGTCCATTCGGATTCGGCTACGGAATTTACGTCTGGGTTTCCATCCTATATACCACAAGAGGCGACACTCTTCCATTCATCCAACACCCACAACACACATCGTACACACAACAAATGCCGCAAATACAGAAAATGTAATCAAAATAAATAACCAGAAATTAAATAAGAATAAGTGTGAAAAATACCCTCAGGTCTAACCTTTTAAGCTGTCTCTCGGACTTGCGTTCCACGAAGATCGAAAGGGGGTAAAGCTCCGCAACTTTTCTGGTTCACTGGTTTGCCTCTTCCTTCGCTGTTCGGCCACTCAAGCTACTGTTCCGACTCCGTTTTGCTGCCGTTTCCTTGTGGTTTTGCTGCCGTTCCCTCTGTGTTTTCTGCTTACTGTGGGTGGACTGTTTTGATGTTCTTTTTGGTGTGGTTTTGTGTGGTTATTTCAAGGATGGTAAGTGTCTTTTATGTTACTGTTTTGAGGGATTTTAAGGACTGTTTTGGTGTGGTTTAGGCTGCTGTGTTTTGTGTGATTTTCGGTGGTGGTTAGGGGTTGTTTTGGTGTAATTTTCGGTGGTGTGAGGGTAAGGATCAAGAGAGTGATATGCTTGTGATGTCTAGTATTTCTTGCTATAATTCTTGTGTGAATTGTGTGTATGAGCTAGAGAGATTGGAGAGGGGGGATGGCTAGGTTTGGGGTTGTTTATATAAAGAAGGGCTAGGGCTTCACCTTGTCTCACAAGGAAGAGATTTGCTTCCAAATTAGGAGAGATGAGAAAGGTATACACAAGATTGAGGGGGGACAAAATATTTTAAGTTAGGAAGTTGTAATATTTAATTTGTGTTGGTTTAGGAATACAAATATTTTAGATTGGTAATTATCTTATTAGATTAGGAAGTCAAATATATGATTGGCTTTAATTGGTTAGGATTGATTTTAATTAGGTATATCTTTTTTAGTTTTAGTATATAATATATTTAATTTGTCTAAGTTAGGCATGATTTTAGTTAAGTTTGGTAATATTTTATTTAATTATTTAATTATTTAATTATTATCTCATTAGTTAATGTTTTAATTAATATTTATTTATTTATTTGTGATGTGTTTTATGGGCTTTGGGGGGCTAAATGGGCTGAGGTGTGAGGCTAGCAGCAAAACCAGAATTACCGACACCGTTCGAACACCAATTAGAACGTGGCACGAACGTCCGCAATCTGCACGAGGTTCGACGAAGTAACGAACGCAGCACCAACGAAGACAATGAACTTGTGGAATGAACTTGATGACATACTTTTCCGAATTTCCCCTTCCGACCTCCGTTTCCCGCAATATCCTTAGCTAAAAAGGTATTGCCTCCAATTGAGACTCATCATCGGGTTTCACATGCGAAAATGCAATGCCTACAGTCGCCCCCACTTTGATGGGACTTGTGCAGTGTGTTTGACTTTGAACAATCCTATCAAAGTTATGCAATGCATTTTTACTTACCTGGCTCGGCTGCCGCCTCGAGTTGAGTTGATACTGCAGCGCACCTCGATCCTGGGACGCGTCCCAATGATTGCAACTTACAACGGGGGCACCTCGACCCTGGGCACCTCGACCCAACACCGCTGACTATAGGGACCTCGCCCTTGAATTGATGATGTAGTGGGCACCTCGACCCTGGGCACCTCGACCCGGAACTACAACTGACAACGGGGGCACCTCGACCCTGGGCACCTCGACCCAACACCGCTGACTATAGGGACCTCGCCCTCGAACTGATGATGTAGTGGGCACCTCGACCCTGGGCACCTCGACCCGGAACTACAACTGACAACGGGGGCACCTCGACCCTGGGCACCTCGACCCTACAACACCGCTGACTATAGGGACCTCGCCCTCGAACTGATGATGTGTGGGCACCTCGACCCTGGGCACCTCGAATCGGAACTACAACTGACAACGGGGGCACCTCGACCCTGGCACCTCGACCCAACACCGCTGACTATAGGGACCTCGCCCTTGAATTGATGATGTAGTGGGCACCTTGACCCTGGGCACCTCATCCCGGAACTACAACTGACAACGGGGGCACCTCGACCCTGGGCACCTCGACCCAACACCGCGACTATAGGGACCTCGCCCTCGAACTGATGATGTAGTGGCACCTCGACCTTGGGCACCTCGACCCGGAACTACAACTGACAACGGGGGCACCTCGACCCTGGGCACCTCGACCCTACACCGCTGACTATAGGGACCTCGCCCTCGAACTGATGATGTGTTTCCATACCTGGAGATGACATGATATGGGCCTCGCCCCTTTGGACTCATCCAAAAACTGAAATTGCGTTGACGTTGCTTGGCTCATTCCTGCCGCTTTCTTCTTTCTTTGAACCTGCGAACACAAAACAGAAACAAACACAAAGAGAATGCAATGTTACGTGTATGCATGAATGATTTTCCTATTCCGTTGGGTTAGATCTTCTGTCGATCCTTGCGGTGACTGCTCAGTCTTCTCTCATTCAGGCAAAGTATTGCTTCAATCTATCTACGTTGATGGGCTCGGTGAACTCGTTTCCTTCCAAGTCTGATAGTTTCATTGCTCCATTTCCATTACCTTCTGCACTATATAAGGTCCTTCCCAGTTAGGTCTGAATTTTCCTCTCGGATCTGTAGTCGACGCCTCGACTGCTTAAGTACCAAATCACCCTTTCTGATCTTGGTGGGGCGTACTTTCTTGTTGAATGCCCGGGCTAGTCTCTTCTGATACAACTGCATGTGATACAAAGACTTCGTTCTCTTCTCATCCAACAGTGCTAACTGATCAAATCTCTGTGCGGCCCATTCATGTTCCGGTAATTTGCCTCTGCTAATACCCTCAGGGACTGTATTTCCATTTCTATTGGCAATATTGCTTCCATTCCGTAGACTAAGGAGTAAGGTGTGGACCCTGTTGCTGTTCTTACTGATGTTCTGTACCCCCACAAAGCATACGGTAATTTCTGGCCCAATCTCTGCAATTCTCTGTCATCTTAGCTAAAATTGTCTTTATAGTCTTGTTGGCTGCCTCAACTGCCCTATTTGCCTGCGGCCTGTACGGTGATGACTTGTGGTGGCCTATCCCATACCTCTGTAACATTGCTTTCGTCCCCTCTTGAAACTGGACCCCGTTGTCTGTCACTACATGATGCGGCATACCATATACTGACAAACGAGGTTCCGAGCTATGAACCTTGCCATCTGTTTCTGTTTTGCTGTAACATTACGGAATGATTCGGCTTCCACCCACTTTGAGAAGTAATCTACTGCCACCACTATAAAGCGATGCCCATTTGATGCATTTGGTCGAATTTCCCCAATCATATCAATTCCCCATGCTGAGAAAGGCCACGGCTCTGACAACCCGTGCAATTCTGTGTGTGGTAAGTGATTCAATTACCATGTGCTTGACAGTCATGACAGTGCTTTACCATCTTCGCGCAGCAGTCTGTTTCCATGGTTGACCCATAAAAACCTTGTCTCACTATCTTGCGAGACAGATTCAACCCGTTCATGTGCGGACCACATACCCCGGCGGTGTACCTCTTCCATTACATGTTGAGCTTCTTCTTTCCTCAAACACTTCAGCTGAATACCATTTGCCTGCTCTTGTACAGTTCCCCTTTCAAAGTCACATACTGGGAAGCTAACTTCTGAATGGCTATTCTTGTCTTTTCTGCCCGCCCCTTCCGGGAATTCACCATGTTCTAGATACCTCTGAATGTCATAATACCAAGGTTTACCGTCGTCAACCTCAACTTCCAGAATTCTTTCTATCTCATAAGCAGGTTTACTTGCTGTGTCAGTACCAACGGTCTCATCACTAACTTCTCTGGATTTTCCCAAGTCGCTGCTAGTGTAGCCAATGCGTCTGCCATCTGATTCTCTTCTCTCGGTAGGTGTTGAAACTTACACTCGGGGATAACCTGTGCCAATTTTCTGAGGTGAAGAAGGTAAGGCTTCAACCGTTCTTCCTTCAATTCCCATTCTCCTCGCATCTGCTGGACTACCAACATAGAATCTCCGTAGATTTCCACACTCCCGGCCTTCAAGGCTATCAATGCTGTCAAACCAAAAGCACATGCTTCATACTCGGCCATGTTATTAGTCACTCTGAATGTCAACCTCTTGGCCAAAGGCAAAGTCTCTCCCTCGGGGGTTACTATCACGATCCCAATTCCGGCTCCCTTGTAATTCACTGCTCCGTCAAAGTACATCTTCCATCTCTGAACTGTTATTGCTTGGATTTCTTCGTCTGGAAACTCAAACTTATACTGATCCCCCTCAACAGGTTGCAATGCCAGAAACTCCGCTACTGCTCGCCCCTTGATCACTTTGGAGGTGAGATACTCAATGTCAAACTCTGTCAACAATACCAACCATCGGCCCAGTTTTCCCACCAGTGAAGGCACTGAATGAAGATATTTCAGAGGATTCTCCTTTGCCACTACCTGGATCTTGTATGACTGGAAATAATGCCGCAACTTTCTGGAAGCCCATACCACTGCAAGACATATCTTCTCAACTTCCTGATACCGAGCCTCATACGGAAGCAGCTTCTTACTCAGATAATAAACTGCATGTTCTATCACTGTCTCATCCGCCTGTACCATCATAGCCCCCAGTGCTTCTGATTCTATAGCCAAATACAATATCAAAGGTCTGCCCGGTCTCGGAGGTTTCAATACCGGTGGCTTTACCAAGTACTCTCTGATTTTGTCGAAGCGGCTTGTTTGACACTGTTCATTCTATCTCACTGGCTGATCTTTCTCAACAGTTTGAAGATAGGCTCACATACCGATGTCAGCTTGGCAATAAACCGACTGATGTATGAATCTTCCCCAAGAATGCTCTGACTTCCTTTTCTGTCTTCGGTGCAGGCATTTCTGTGATTGCCTTGATCTTTTCGGAGTCTACCTCTATTCCGCCCATTCACACTGTATGACCAAGCAATTTCCCTGATGTCACCCCAAACACACATTTCTTGGGGTTAAGCCGCAGGTTATATCTGTCAACTCTCTGAAGGAACCTTCCAATGCCTCAATATGCCCAACTCTTGTTTCTGATTTCACCATCATGTCATCCACATACACCTCAATCTCTTTGTGCATCAAGTCATGGAAAAGTGTAGTGGCCATCCGCTGATAAGTAGCTCCCGCATTCTTAAGCCCAAACGGCATTAACCCTTGTAACAATAGGTACCCCACTCGGTAACAAATGCAGTCTTGTGTTTATCTTCCTCAGCCATGAGAACCTGATTGTAACCTGAAAACCCATCTGCAAATGAATACATAGCGGATAAAGCCGCGCTATCAACCAGAACATCTATATGCGGCAAGGGAAATCATCTTTCGGACAAGCTTTATTGAGATCTCTGTAGTCTACACACATTCTGACCTTCCCATCTTCTTCGGTACCAGTACTATATGTTAGCCA
>SKCR01039250.1:0-96663 GCA_019454045.1 Zanthoxylum bungeanum | reverse complement strand
CAATCTCGCCAGAATTTTTTAGCGGGCACACATTGATGGATGAACCGTCATCCACCATTACACATGAAGTTCTCTTGCCCCTCACCTCGGACCTGATAAAGAGGCCTGTTATGATTTCTCTTCTTCTCCCCTCCGCCGGGAGTTCATCCTCAGAAAAAGATATCTACAAAGCTTCCTTCTGAACCGACCCAACAAACATTGCAGGGTTGGCGTCTTCCGGTACCACAATCTTGCTCAAGGCCTCAATCATAGCCTGCCTATGCTCCCCAGATGCACATAACAGTTCCCAGATACTCACTTGTGCTCAGTCTTCCTCAAATGCTCAGCACTATATCCCCCTCAGTATTTTCTGCAATCTCAACCACTTCTCTACCATCTGTCAAAACTTCCTTACCCTTTTCCGCCATATCATTGTAGAAACGACCACTGCACGTCATTCCCCTTACTTCTTCCTCATCACTGCTAGAGAAATCAAGCCAAAAGCTTTTCCCCTGCTCAACTCATCTTCACTAGTACTATCCCAGATTCCCAGGCAAAAGGCTTAAGGGTGAAAGGATTTCAGGACAAGGTCTTCTGGGAGGCCAGAATTGATCATATGGCTGGTGGTGGTACGGCACGGTAGTTTGGTAAGGGGTTTTTTGTGTGTGTCAGGCTGTTCTGTTTCTGGGTCAGGTATTTTCTTGGAGTCTATCAGGTCTTGGATTTCATAGCGAAGTCGGGCGCAGTTGTCGGTGTCATGGCCCTTTTGTTGATGAAAGTGACAGTAGAGGCTTAGGTTATAATGTGATGGTAGAGGATTGGGTAATGGTTTGGCTTCCAAGGGTTTTAAGAGCCCTTACCTCTTCAATTTCTCTAGCACCTTGGACAAGGGCCTTCCCAAGTTGGAAAACTGCCGGTTCCGGATAGCGGCAATCTCAGCAGAACGGCTTTGCTCCCGATGTTCCCTCAGTGGGCCTCCTGTTCAGACCATAGAATTTTCTGTTTTCCGCCTCTTCGTCTTCATTGTCCATGACAGTCTCCCTCAACTGCCGAAAGTCTGTAATCATGGAGGTCATCCTCCTCAACTTGCTGTAAATGGAGGGCCTGGTGCCCTTGATAATCATTTTAATCTAGTCTTCTCTGAGGGCCTAGTCTGCATCTTCAATAACTGACCTCTCCACCGGTCCACATACTCCTTAAAACTCTCCTCCGCTTTCTGCTTACATTCTCTAGATCACGGAGTGACAGATCGATCTCTAAGTCAGTGACATACTGCTTCAGGAAAGCATGCTCGCCAACTCCCTCCAATCTTCCTTCACTTTCTTCTCCAACTGTGGTACCATACCACGGGAGCTCCTTCAAGCGACATTCCAAAAATTTCTACACTTGGCGCTGAGATAAGCCACTGAACTCATGACTGATACAAAATGTCGGAGATGCACCCTTAGATCCCCATTCCCGTTAAACTTAGCCATATCAGGCATCTTGAACTGTGCCGGCAACTGTTCCTCGAAAGTCAGTGTGTCATCATAATCCAGCAAATCCTCATTCTTACCCCTCATCTTGCTGGTAACCGACTCAACCTGATCCCAAAGTTTCTGTAACTCTGCCTGAGACCCAGATACTCTGCCTGCTGCATACTCTGCCATATCATCATCAAAAGTGGGGATATCATCCCCCAACCCATTCGGAGGCTCCTCACGCCTCACATTCTCATAAATTCCCCCAGCACGGGGCACAGCCATACCAGCCACAGCAGTAGTCAAAGCTTGCAACTGTTCAATGACCTTGGCGAGACTGTTCTCTAACTGATCCATTCGGGATACCTCATTACCAGATTCACTCATGACTGTTATTGTTCTTTTAATGAGCCTTGTCCTTTCTCTAACCCAAACGATATCTATGATATCTTTTTGAGACATAGAGGGTGTTAACATGATATATGTATGCATGAGGTGCATGAGATGCATGTAACATATATAAACATATTAAATCAATTAAAATTTTCAAACAAATCGGCCCGTTACCATTTTAGAATTTTCGGGCTAATTGTCACAGGAGTGAACCCATCCCAGTTTAATCGGCCCAACGAGTTCACATCTTATGACAAGGAGCCCAACTAAATCCAAATGGTAATGTTCCGAAAACAAGCACAAAGTGGCCCATCAACACTTAGACGCCTTTGGCCAATAGTCATGAAATACGTTCTTGTCCCAGTTTAAATGGCCCAACAAGCCCATATCCCATGACAAATGGTCCAAATGGATCCAAACGACGATGTTCCCAAACACAAGCATAGAAGAAAGATAATGCAAACATAACGTAATAATTTCTACATAATGGCCCATCAACATTTCAGAAGCTTCGGGCCTAATAGTCATAAGGTACAAAACTCGCCCCAGTTTAAATGGCCCAGCAAGTCCGCATTTCTGACAATAGTCCAACTGCATCCAAATGAGGATGGTCCACAAGCACATATTCAAGGAAATAATTGTTACTTTAGCCAACCTGGTCTATGGGTGGGTTAGCAAGAGTATAGACAAAGGCTCTCACCGGCGAAGGATGGCCCACAACTAGGTCTCCCCACTCAAGGGTTCGAGCAACCAAGTGAGTGCACCCTTTTTTATACACTAAAGTACGTGCCAATGAGCTATGGTGTGTGACGGACTGTCAAATGGATTTCCCGTTGTAGATTCCCCAGAGGAAGGTGGAGCGAGGCTCACTTAAATACCCAAGCCTCTTAGGCTCTTATCGCTTGGTGTCAGGAAATAAACAACGAGTCCTCCAAATTAGTCCATCATAATAGGCTACGAGTAGATGGCTATCTAGGTGCCTTCACAGCTTTTCCTTCTAGAAAGGTAGTGAATGAAGGAAGACACCAAACCATTACCTATCCTCAAAATGCCTTTGATTAAACCCTCACTTTATCCACTATAGACACGGTCAATTAAAACATAAATCAAAACATCATAAGACAATATTTCGGGGCCGATACTCTATCCCATTGGAGTCGCCAGACTGTGGGAACACAGAAACTGGACGACGCATGCTGTCCCGGGCTCGCGGCCGGTCGGGAGTACGGATTAGCCACGGGGGACTAAACCGGAGAATAATGGAGTCGCCACCCCGTTGTGAACCGGAAATGAGATTTAAGGCCGCACTCACCCCTCGCAAGGGAAGACCTCAAACCGTTGGGTTCGGAATGGTCCCTTACTCATGCCACTTGTAATGAAAGGATTTATGTAATAATTTAATCAGGCTTAAGTAGCACTTATTTCCAAAGTATCATGCTTCTAAATTCACATGTACAAAATAAAACTTACACATATATTTCACATCTAAGATTGCATGCTTGGAAGTACATCAAAGGAGCGACAAACATACAAGTTCATTGGCATATTATATTCAAGAAAACACAAGCACACATGCTAACCACACAAGCACACATGTGAGCACCTTCTCAAGTGGTACGTGGAATTGTATCCCAAGTACAGACCGTACTACCGTCCATTCGGAATCGCCTACGGAATTTATGTCTGGGTTTCCATCTGATATACCACAAGAAATAATACTCAAATGTTATCATGACATAGGTATATGAATTGTAATACATTAAACATATTGTACTCATACATGTGGGGATAGCTACTACGAAAACTATGTATGAAATCTGATGAAAATGACTCAGTTCAGTGGGTGCGCGTTCGCGTAGCGTTTGAAAATGCGTTCGAACGGTAAACAGAAGGTTCGCGTTCGTTTAGCGTTCGAGAACGTGTTCGAACGGAACCAGACCTGATGCATGATAAGACTAAGAAAGTGCATGTGCGTTCACGTAGCGTTCGAGAACGCGTTCGAACGGTAAACAGAAGGTTTCGCGTTCGTATAGCGTTCGAGAATGCGTTCGAACGGAACCAGACCTGATGTATTATGAGACTAATAAAGTGCATGTGCGTTCACGTAGCGGTCGAGAACGCGTTCGTTCGAACGGTAAACAGAAGGTTCACGTTCGTGTAGCGTTCGAGAACGCGTTCGAACGGAACCAGACCTGATGCATGCAACATAAAGAATAAAGACAACAATGTCAAGCTCAGTATGTCCGATTAAACGTATCTTACATTCAACCAAACACACATCAACCGGCGCGGTGAGCATCGTGGTAAATGGCTTTAACCCCTCCCCATAGGGGATCTTTCATTGCACTTACTAGGCCCATGTGCTCGATTGAATCACGCATACAAAGAATTAAAAGCAATAATATCAAACTTAATATGCCCGATTGAACGTATCTTGCATTCAACTGAACACACATCGACCGGCGCGGCAAAACATCATCGTGTAAAGGGCTTTAACCCCTCCCCGTAGGGGATCTTTCATTCCACTTACTAAGCCTATGCGCTCGATGAATCATGCATACATAGAATTAAAAGCAATAATATCAAACGTAGTATGCCCGATTGAATGTGTCTTGCATTCAACCGAACACACATCAACCGACGCGGCTAAGCATCGTGGTAAAGGGCTTTAACCCCTCCCCATAGGGGAACTTTCATTCCACTTACTAAGCCCATGCGCTCGATTGAATCATACGTAAATAAACAACATGCATAATTCAAGTGACGAAAAATAAATAAATAAATCAAAGCAACCTGAAACAAAAGAAGGTGACGTTTATTCAAGTGGTACGTGAAGTTGTATCCCAAGTACAGACCGCACTACCGTCCACTTGGATTCGGCTACGGAATTTATGTCTGGGTTTCCATCCTATATACCACAAGAGACGACACTCTTTCATTCATCCAATACCCACAACACGCATCATACACACACAAGATTCAACAAATAATTAAAATACAGTCAAAATAAATAGCAAAAATCAAATAAAGATGAGTGTGGAAGATACCCTTAGGTCTAACCTTTTTGCCAACTTTCGGGCTTGCGTTTCACGGACGTCGAAAGGGTACAGCTCCTCAACTTCTCCGGTTCACTGGTTTAGCGTCCTAGCTCACTATTTTGCTGTTTTGCTTGCCGTTCGGTCTCCGTTCTTGCTGCTGTTCGGTCTCCGTTCTGCTGCTGTTCGGTCTCTACTTTGCTACTCACTGTTCAGGTCACCTGTTTTGACGTTTCAACGAACTGTTTCGAGTGTTTTTTCGTGGTTTTTTTTTTGTTAGTGTAGTTTTGTGTGTGGTTATTTCAAGGATTATAAGTGCAGTTTATGTTACTGTTTTAAGGGATTTTAGGGACTGTTTTGGGAGTGGTTTGGGCTGCTGTTTGGAGGTATATTTTCGGTGATGGAGGGCTGCTGTATGGGGAGATTTTCGGTGATGGGTAGAGTTTAGGAGGGTGCTGTTTCGGTTATGGAGTGGAGGAGATGAGGGGAATGGTTTGTGTTCTTCCTGTTGCTATTGCCGTGAGTGGCTAAGGCTCTTTGTGTTATGATTTTTCTGTGAGTTATCTGTATGAGCTAGAGGAGTGCATGTCTTGGTTAGGGGTTGTTTATATAGAGAAGGGCTAGGGCTTCACCTTGTCTCACAAGGAAGGGGTTTTGGCATTAAAATGAGGATTTGATTTGGTGTTGAGCAAGGAAAGTCAAAGATTGAGGGGGGACAAATCTTGGCTAGATTAGGAATACAAAATATTTAATTTGTTATGATTGATTTTAATTAGGCATGACATCGTTTTATTTTAGTATGTGATTTGTTTGGTTAGGAAGTTAATATATTTGATTTATCTTATTAGGTATGATTATATTTTATGTTTTATTTAATTGGTAAATGGTTTAATATTTTATTTAATATTTAATGTTTAATTTAATTAAATTGGGATGTGTTTTATGGCTTTGGGGAGCTAATTGGGCTGGGGTGCGAGGCTAGCAGCAAAACCAGAAACACCGACGCCGTTCGAACGCCAATTCGAACGCTACACGAACGTCCGCAATCTGCCTGACGTTCGAACGAAGAAGTAACGAACGCAGCACTAACGAAGACAGTGAACTTGTGAAATGAACTTGATGACGTACTTATTCTGAATTTCCCCTTCCGACCTCCGTTTCCCGCAATATCCTTAGTTAAAAAGGTAGTGCCTCCAACTGAGACTCATCATCGGGTTTCACATGCGAAAATGCAATGCCTACAGATATCAATTGTCAAATCGCTAGTCGCCTCTAGCGTCAGATTAAGCGTCAAATCATGTCACTTTGAGTGATGTGACACTTGATTGATTGATGTGATTGATTGATGGTAGTTGTTGGAATGGTTGTTGAGCTTTACCATTTGACTTTTTGAAAGCCAAAAAGTGGTAAATCAATTTATTATTTTTGGAAAATATATAAGTGTATTTGATACACAAAATCCATACAACTTACACAAATCTCTCTCTCACTTCATCTCTTTCTTCTTCACACGCCCAAGGGGCAAAACTTCACTGGCTTTCTGTTAAAACCGTTGTAGGACAACAGGACCTGGACGACGTCGTTCCTAGGCTCGTGGCACTAGTTGGGAAATACTAAATAATATGGAGTCGCCACCCGGTGTGAACCGGGACAAATATTTAAGGCCGCACTCACCCCTCGCAAGGGAAGACCTCAAACCGTTGGGTTCGGAATGGTCCCTTACTTTTGCCACTTGTAATGAAAGGATTTATGTAATAATTTAATCAAGCTTAAGTAACACTTATTTCCAAGAGTATCATGCTTCTAAATTCTCATATGCAAAATAAAACTTATGCACACATTTCACATATATCTCATATCTAAAATCGCATGCTTAACAACTTTATTTGCATATTACATTCAAGAAAACACAAGCATACATACTAACCACACAAGCACACATGTGAGCACCTTCTCAAGTGGTACGTGGAATTGTATCCCAAGTACAGACCGCACTACCGTCCATTCAGAATCGGCTACGGAATTTACGTCTGGGTTTCCATCCGATATACCACAAGAAATAATACTCGAATGTTATCATGGCATAAGTACACGAATTATAACGCATTAAGTCAATACGAAAGTGAATGATACAACCTAGGGATAAACATTTTGTGGTGCACTCGCGTTCGTGTAGCGTTCGTAGACGCGTTCGAACGGAACCAGATCTGATGCATAATAAGACTAAGAAAGTGCGTGTGCGTTCGCGTAGCATTTGATAACGCGTTCGAACGGTAAACAGAAGGTTCGCGTTCGTATGGCGTTTGATAACGCGTTCGAACGGAAGTGAAACAAAATGCTCTCGTTCGTATGGCGTTTGTTAACGCGTTCGAACGGAAGTGAAACAGAATGCTCACGTTCGTATGGCGTTTGTTAACGCGTTCGAACGGAAGTGAAACAGAATGCTCACGTTCGTATGGCATTCGTGAACGCGTTCGAACATAAGCAAGACCTGATGCATGACAAGGCAAAATACATGCGCGTTCGAGTTGCGTTCGTAAACGCGTTCGAACGGGAACATACCTGATGCATGAAATGGGACGCAATACACAAACGACAAACTAAAGGGGGCGCGGCGAAGTACTGCCGTAAAGGTGGCCTTTTGGGGCTCTTGATCTCTCAAGAGAGGACCTTTAGACCAACATACTAAGCCCATGCGCTCGACTGAATCATACATACATAGAATGAAAAGCAATGATATTAAACATAGTGTGCCTGATTGAACGTATCTTGTATCCAACCGAACACACATCAACCGGCGCGGCAAAGCCTCGTGGTAAAGGGCTTTAGCCCCTCCCCATAGGGGATCTCACATCGCACTTACTAAGCCCATGCGCTCGGTTGAACATGCATACGAAAATAAAGACAATCATACCAAACTAAGTCTGTCCGATTGAACGTATTTCGCATTCAACCGAACACACATCAATCGGTGCGACAGAGTATCGTGGTGAAGGATTTTAACCCTCCAATTAGGGAACCTTTCATCGCACTTACTAAGCCTATGCACTCGATCGTATCATACGGGAATGAACAACATGCAGAATTTAAATGACGGGAATTAAATAAACCAAAGCAACACAAAACAAGAGAAGGTGCCGTTTACTCAAGTGGTACGTGGAGTTGTGTCCCAAGTACAGACCGCACTACCGTCCATTCGGATTCGGCAACGGAATTTACGTCTGGGTTTCCATCCTATATACCACAAGAGACGACACTCTTCCATTCATCCAACACCCACAACACACATCGTACACACAACAAATGCCGCAAATACAGAAAATGTAATCGAAATAAATAACCAGAAATTAAAATAAGTGTGAAAGATACCCTCAGGTCTAACCTTTTAAGCTGTCTCTCGGACTCGCGTTCCACGAAGATCGAAAGGGGGGGAAAGCTCCGCAACTTTTCTGGTTCACTGGTTTGCCTCTTCCTTCGCTGTTCGGCCACTCAAGCTACTGTTCCGACTCCGTTTTGCTGCCATTTCCTTGTGGTTTTGCTGCCGTTCCCTCTGTGTTTTCTACTTACTATTGGTGGACTGTTTTGATGTTCTTTTTGGTGTGGTTTTGTATGGTTATTTCAAGGATGGTAAGTGTCTTTTATATTACTGTTTTGAGGGATTTAAGGACTGTTTTGGTGTGGTTTAGGCTGCTGTGTTTTGTGTGTATAAGCTAGAGAGATGGAGAGAAATTCTTGTTGTTTCTTGCTTACAATGGGCGTCAAGGGAAGGCTTCTTTTTCTTGTGTATATGCGTGAACTAGAGGAGCGGAAGAGGCTTGGTGAAGGGGTTTGGTTTATATAGGAAGGGTTAGGGTTGACAAGGGAAGGGATTTTGTGCATTTAATTAGGATATGATTTAGTTTTAAACAAGGAAATCAAAGGATTGGGGGGGGGACAAAATTGGTTTAGATTAGGAAGTCAATACCTTTAAATTGGTGGGTATCTTATTGAATTAGGAAGTCAAATATGTGATTGGCTTTAATTGGTTAAGATTGATTTTAATTAGGCAAATCTTATTTTTAGTTTTAGTATATAATATATTTGATTTATTTAAGTTAGGCAAGATTTATTTTATGTTTTATTTAATTGGTAAATGATTTAAATATTTATTTAATGTTTAATATTATTTATTTAATTTGGGATGTGTTTTATGGGCTTGGGGGGCTAAATGGGCTGAGGTGTGAGGCTAGCAGCAAAACCAGAATTACTGGCTCCGTTCGAACGCCTCCTCGCACGCGGCACGAACGTCCGCAATCTGCACGAGGTTCGAACGAAGTAACGAACGCAGCACCAACGAAGACAGTGAACTTATGGAATGAACTTGATGACATACTTTTCCGAATTCCCCTTCCGACCTCCGTTCCCGCAATATCCTTAGCTAAAAAGGTAGGTGCCTCCAATTGAGACTCATCATCGGGTTTCACATGCGAAAATGCAATTCCTACAGTCGCCCCCACTTTGATGGGACTTGTGCAGTGTGTGACTTTGAACAATCCTATCAACATTATGCAATGCATTTTTACTTACCTGGCTCGGCTGCCACCTCGAGTTGAGTTGATACTGCAGCGGACCTCGATCCTGGGACGCGTCCCAATAATTGCAACTTACAACGGGGGCACCTCGACCCTGGGCACCTCGACCCAACACCGCTGACCATAGGGACCTCGCCCTTGAATTGACGATGTAGTGGGCACCTCGACCCTGGGCACCTCGACCCGGAACTACAACTGACAACGGGGGCACCTCGACCCTGGGCACCTCGACCCAACACCGCTGACTATAGGGACCTCGCCCTCGCAAACTGATGATGAGTTGGGCACCTCGACCCTGGGCACCTCGACCCCACACACCACTGACTATAGGGACCTCACCCTCGAAATGATGATGAGATGTGGAGCCTCGCTCCTCAGCTGATATGGGCCTCGTCCCCGAGCTGATATAATGTGACATGGAGCCTCGCTCCTCAGCTGATACGGGCCTCGCCCCCAAGCTGACATGATGTGATGTGGAGCCTCGCTCCTCAGCCGATATGGGCCTCGCCCCCGAGCTGATATAATGTGACATGGAGCCTCGCTCCTCAGCTGATACGGGCCTCGCCCCCAAGCTAAATGATGTGATGTGGAGCCTCTCTCCTCAGTCGATATAGCCTTCTCTTTCTTTTCCTTCATCATCACCTGTTACACAAAACAGCACAAACACAAAAGGATGCAATATAGGTACGTGTATGCATGTATGCATGAGTTTTCTCATTCCGTTGGGTTAGGTCTCCCATTGGCAACCAAGTCTTCTTAAGCAAAGTACAGCTTCAGCTCTGTCGACATTGATTGGTTCTGTGAATTCATTTCCTCGAGATCTGACAACTTCACTGCTCCATTTCCATGAATTTCTGAACGATGTAGGGTCCTTCCCAGTTCGGCCTGAATTTCCCTCTCGGATCTGTCGTCGACGGCCTCGCTCTCGACTGCTTAAGTATAAATTACCCTTTCTGATCTTGGTGGGGCGTACTTTCTTGTTGAATGCCCGGGCTAGTCTCTTCTGATACAACTGCATGTGATACAAAGACTTCGTTCTCTTCTCATCCAACAGTGCTAACTGATCAAATCTCTGTGCGGCCCATTCATGTTCCGGTAATTTGCCTATGCTAATACCCTCAGGGACTGTATTTCCATTTCTATTGGCAATACTGCTTCCATTCCGTAGACTAAGGAGTAAGGTGTGGACCATGTTGCTGTTCTTACTGATGTTCTGTACCCCCATAAAGCATACGGTAATTTCTCGGGCCCAATCTCTGCAATTCTCTGTCATCTTAGCTAAAATTGTCTTTATAGTCTTGTTTGCTGCCTCAACTGCTGCCCATTTGCCTGCGGCCTGTACGGTGATGATTGTGGTGGCCTATCCCATACCTCTGTAACATTGCTTTCGTTTCCCCTTGAAACTGGACCCCGTTGTCCTGTCACTACATGATGCGGCATACATACCGACAAACGAGGTTCCGAGCTATGAACCTTGCCATCTGTTTCGCGTGTAAAATTACGGAATGATTCGGCTTCCACCCATTTCGAGAAGTAATCCACTGCCACTACTTATGAAAGTGATGCCCCATTTGACGCATTCGGTCGAATTTCCCCAATCATATCATTCCCCATGCTGAGAAAGGCCACGGCTCTGATAACCCGTTGTAACTTCTGTGTGCGGTAAGTGGTTCAAATTACCATGTGCTTGACAGTCATGACAGTGCTTTACCATCTTCGCGCAGTCTGTTTCCATGGTTGACCAATAAAAACCTGTCTCACTATCTTGCGGGACAGATTCAACCCGTTCATGTGCGGACCGCCATACCCCGGCGTGTACCTCTTCCATTACATGTTGAGCTTCTTCCTTTCTTAAACACTTCAACTGAATACCGTTCGCCTGCCTCTTGTACATTTCCCCTCTCAAAGTAACATACTGGGACGCTAACTTCTGAATGGCTATTCTGTTTTTTCTGCCCGCCCCTTCCGGAATTCACCATGTTCCAGATACCTCTGAATGTCATAATACCAAGGTTTACCGTCGTCAACCTCAACTTCCAGAATTCTTTCTATCTCATAAGCAGGTTTACTTGCTGTTGTTAGTACCAACGGTCTCATCACTAACACTTCTCTGGATTTTCCCAGTCGTCTGCTGCTAGTGTAGCCAATGCGTCTGCCATCTGATTCTCTTCTCTCGGTAGGTGCTGAAACTTACACTCGGGGATAACCCGTGCCAATTCTCTGAGGTGAAGAAGGTAAGGCTTCAACCGTTCTTCCTTCATTCCCATTCTCCTCGCATCTGCTGGACTACCAACATAGAATCTCCGTTAGATTTCAACACTTCCGGCCTTCAAGGCTATCAATGCTGTCAAACCAAAAGCACATGCCTCATACTCAGCCATGTTGTTAGTCACCCTGAATGTCAATCTCTTGGCCAAAGGCAAAGTCTCTCCCTCGGGGGTCACTATCACGATCCCGATTCCGGCTCCCTTGTAATTCACTGCTCCGTCAAAGTACATCTTCCATCTCTGAACTGTTATTGCTTGGATCTCTTCGTCTGGAAACTCAAACTTATACTGATCCCCCTCAATAGGTTGCAATGCCAGAAACTCCGCTACTGCTCGTCCCTTGATCATTTTGGAGGTGAGATACTCAATGTCAAACTCTGTCAACAATACCAACCATCGGCCCAGTTTTCCCACTAGTGAAGGAACTGAATGAAGATATTTCAGAGGATTCTCCTTTGCCACTACCTGGATCTTGTAGACTGGAAATATGCCGCAACTTTCTGGAAGCCCATACCACTGCAAGACATATCTTCTCAACTTCCTGATACCGAGCCTCATACGAAGCGCTTCTTACTCAGATAATACACTGCATGTTCTAACCCCTGCTCTCATCTGCCTGTACCATCATACCCCCCAATGCTTCTGATTCTATAGCCAAATACAATATCAAAGTCTGCCCGGTCTCGGAGGTTTCAATACAGGTGGCTTCACCAAGTACTCTCTGATTTTGTCGAAGGCGGTCTGACACTGTTCATTCCATCTCACTGGCTGATCTTTTCTCAACAGTTTGAAGATAGGCTCACATACCGATGTCAGCTTGGTAATAAACCGACTGATGTACTGAATCTTACTGAATCTTCCAAGAATGCTCTGACTTCCTTTTCTGTCTTCGGTGCAGGCATTTCTGTGATTGCCTTTTTCGGAGTCTACCTCTATTCTGCCCATTCCCACTGTATGACCAAGCAATTTCCCTGATGTCACCCCAACACACATTTCTTGGGGTTAGCCGCAGGTTATATATGTCAACTCTTTGAAGGAACCTTTCCAATGCCTCAATATGCCCAACTCTTGTCTCTGATTTCACACCATCATGTCATCCACATACACCTCAATCTCTTTGTGCATCAAGTCATGGAAAAGTGTAGTGGCCATCCGTTGATAAGTGGCTCCTGCATTCTTAAGCCCAAATGCATTACTTTGTAACAATAGTACCCCACTCAGTAACAAATGCAGTCTTGTGTTTATCTTCCTCAGCCATGGAACCTGATTGTAACCTGAAAACCCATATGCAAATGAATACTTAGCGGATAAAGCCGCGCTATCAACCAGAACATCTATATGCGGAAAAGGGAAATCATCTTTCGGACAAGCTTTATTGAGATCTCTGTAGTCTACACACATTCTGACCTTCCATCTTTCTTCGATACCGGTACTATGTTAGCCAACCATTCAGGATACTTTACCACTTCCAAGAACCCCACATCTATCTGTTTCTGAACTTCCTCTCGACTTTCTCAGCCCATTCTGGTCTCATCCGTCTGAGTTTCTGTTTCACTGGCCTCATATTCGGATAAGTTTGTATTGTTGCTGGGCAATGTTTCTGTCTACCCCAGGCATGTCCTCATAGGACCAAGCAAATACTTTGGCATATCTGACCAACACTTCTTCTAGTTTCTCTCCCTCTCTTTGGAGGTTTTACTTCACGTGCAATCAAAATTTCTTTGGGGTTCTCAAGTGGCCCAAGTTAAATGCAATAGTTCTGGCTTGAACTGATGTCAAATATGCTTGATTCATGCAGAGTGAAGGAAATGACTCAAGCAAGTAAGCAAAAGAAATGTCTTTATTATTGGATAATGCGGAAGTACATTCAAATAAGTCAGGAAGGTAAATGTCTTCATCATCTATAACACTTCTTCCTTTGCAATCAGGTCTTCCTCAGGCTTCTCATCTTCTTCCAGAGTCAGGCTCTCTAACTTCATCAGCTCTTCTTCCCAATATCTGCTTCCAACAGCTTTCCCAGTCAGTGGCTTCTCACCCAACATCCTAGAAGATCTCAAATCCAGGTACAACAATCCCATTAACCTCCACAGGTTCAGGCTCTCCTTGATACCCTGAAGCTTTCACAAAGCACTCCATCAGCCTCAGGCCCTTTTTCTTGACCTTTGGCTTTTCTTTGTCAGATTTGTACCCCAAACCCTTCCGAGTAGTCTGTCCTCTGAAATCCGGCAATTTTGAACCTTTTCCCGGCTCAAACTTCATCTTCTCCATAATCCTAGCCACCCTAGGATCCACCTATTCCTTGAAAGTAGCTGACACCTGAACCTCGTGAAAGGTTGTATCTCCAAGGCAGCCACGGCATTATCTAACTCAGCCCGGATGGTAACAACTTCTCCCTCATACGGGAATTTGATCATCTGATGCAAAGTGGAAGGCACGCCCCCAAGTTTGTGAAACCAAGGCCTTCCCAACAATAAGGCAAAAGTGGCTGGGATGTCCAGCACTGTGAACTCAACCTCATCTTCAATCGGCCCTACCTTGACCATAGCCACAAAGGTACCCTCAACTCCCCGCTTACTGTCATCATAAGCCTTAATAGTCATACTGGAGGGTCCAAGTCTGTTGCTTTCATACCCAATCTTGCCAGAATTTTCAAACGGCACACATTGATGGACGAACCGTCATCCACCATCACACATGAAGTTTTCTTGCCTCTCACCTCGGCCCTGATAAATAAGGCCTGTTATGATTCTTCTTCCTCCACACCGGGAGTTCATCCTCAGAAAAGGATATCTGCAAAGCTTCTTTCTGAACCGACCCAACAAACATTGCGGGGTTGGCATCCTCCGGTACCACGATCTTGCTCAAGGCCTCAACCATAGCCTGTCCTATGCTCCTGAGACGCACATAACAGTTCCCAGATACTCACTTGTGCTCTAGTCTTCCTCAATTGCCTCAGCACTATATCACCTTCAATATTTTCTGCAGTCTCAACCACTTCTCTACCATCTGTTAAAGCTTCCTTACCCTTTTCCGCCATATCATTGTAAAAACGACCGCTACGTGTCATTCCCCTTACTTCTTCCTCATCACTGCTAGAGAAATCAAGCCAAAAGTTTTTTCTTCTGCTCAAACTCATCTTCACGAGTACTGTCCCAGATTCCAAGGCAAAAGGCTTGAGGGTGAAAGGATTTCAGGACAAGGTCTTCTGGGAGGCCAGAATTGATCATATAGGCTGGTGGTGGTACGGCACGGTAGTTGGGTAAGGGTTTCTGTGTGTGTCGGGCTGTTCTGTTTCTGGGTTGGGTATTTTCTTGGAGTCTATTAGGTCTTGGATTTCATGGCAGAGTCGGGCGCAGTGTGTCGGTGTCATGGCCTTTTTGTTGGTGGAAGTGGCAGTAAAGGCTTAGGTTATAATGTGATGGTAGGGGATTGGGTAATGGTTTGGTATCCAAGGGTTTTAAAAGCCCTTGCCTCTTCAATTTTTCTAGCACCTTAGACAGGGGCCTTCCCAAGTTGGAAAACTGCCTGTTCCTGTCCGGATAGCAGCAATTTCAGCAGAAACGGGCTTTGTTCCCGATGTTCTCCCAATGGGCCTCCTGTTCAGACCATAGAATTTCTATTCTCGGCCTCTTCTTCCTCAATATCCATGACAGTTTCCCTCAACTGCCGAAAGTCTGCAATCATGGAGGTCATTCTCCTCAACTTGCCATAAATGGAGGGCTTGGTGCCCTTGATAATCATCTTGATCTGATCCTCTCGCCGAAGGCCTAGTCTGCATTTTCAATAACTGTCCCCTCCACCGGTCCACATACTCCTTAAAACTCTCCTCCGCTTTCTGCTTAACATTCTCCAGATCACGGAGTGACAGATCGATCTCCAAGTCGGTGACATATTGCTTCAGGAAAGCATCGGCTAACTCCCTCCAATCTTCCTTTACTTTCTTATCCAAACTGTGGTACCACACACGAGAGCTCCTTCCAGGACATTCCAAACATTTTCTGTACCTGACGCTGAGATAAGCCAACTGAACTCATGACTGATACAAACTGTCAGAGATGCACCCTCGGATCCCCATTCCCGTTGAACTTAGCCATATCCGGCATCTTGAACTGTACCGGCAACTGTTCCTCAAAAGTCAATGTGTCATAATCCAGCAAGTCCTCATTCTTACCCCTCATCTTGTGGGTAACTGACTCAACCTGATCCCGAAGTTTCTGTAACTCGCCTGAGACCCAGATACTCTGCCTGCTGCATACTCTGCCATATCATCAAAAGTGGGGTATCATCCCCCAACCTGTTCGGAGGTTCCTCTGGTCTTGCATCCCCAGAACTACCCCCAGCACGAGACCCGGCTATACCAGCCACAGCAGTAGTCAAAGCCTGCAACTGTTCAGTGACTTTGGCGAGACTTTTCTCTAACTGATCCATACGGGACACCTCATTATCGGATTCACTCATACTTGTTCTTTTAGTGAGCCTTGTCCCTTCTCTAACCCAAACGGTATCTATGTTGTCTTTTGAGACATAGATGGTGTTAACATGATATATGGATGCATGAGGTGCATGAGATGCATGTAACATATAACATACTAAATAAAATAAAATTCTCAAACAAATCGGCCTATTATCATTTTAGAAGCTTTTGGGACAACTGTCATAAGAGTGAACCCGTCCCAGTTTAAATGGCCCAACGAGTTCTTGTCTTATGGCAAAGAGCCCAACTAAATCCAAATGATAATATTCCGAACACAAGCACAAGGTGGCCCACCAACACTTAGACGCCTTTGGCCCAATAGTCATGGAATACATCCTTGTCCCAGTTTAAATGGCCCAACAAGTCCATATCCCATGACAAATGGTCCAAATGGATCCAAACGATGATGTTCCCAAACACAATCATACACGACATAATAATTTTTACATAATGGCCCATCCACATTTCAGAAGCCTTGGGCCTAATAGTCATACAGTACGAACTTGCCCCAGTTTAAATGGCCCAGCAAGCCCGCATATCTGACAATAGTCCAACTGCATCCAAATGAGGATGGTCCATAAGCACATTCTCAAGGAAATAATTGTTACTTTAACCATATAAACCGGTCTAGGGGCGGATTTGCAAGAGTATGGACAAAGGCTCTCACCGGCGAAGGATAGCCCACAACTAGGTCTCCCCACTCAAGGGTTCAAGCGACCAAGTGAGCATATCCCTTTTTATACACTAAGGTACGTGCCAATGAGCTATGGTGTGTGACGGACTGTCAAATGGATTTCCCGTTGTAGATTCCCCAGAGGGAAGGTGGAGCGAGGCTCACTTAAATACCCAAGCCTCTTAGGCTCTTATCGCTTGGTGTCAGGAATAAACAACGAGTCCTCCAAATTAGTCCATCACAAAGGCTACGAGTAGATGGTCATGTAGGTATCCTCACAGCTTTTCCTTCTAGAAAGGTAGTGAGTGAAGGAAGACACCAAACCATTACTTAGCCTCAAAGTGCCCTTGATTAAATCCTCACTTATCCACTATAGACATGGCCAATTAAAACATAAATCGACTCATTACAAGACAATATTTCGGGGCCAATTCTCTGGTCCCCAGTGGAGTCGCCAGACTGTAGGACAACAGGACCTGGGCGACGCCGTTCCTAGGCTAGCGGCACTAGTTGGGAAATACTAAATAATATGGAGTCGCCACCCGGTGTGAACCGGGACAAAGATTTAAGGCCGCACTCACCCCTCGCAAGGGAGACCTCAAACTGTTGGGTTCGGAATGGTCCCTTACTTTTGCCACTTGTAATGAAAGGATTTATGTAATAATTTAATCAAAGCTTAAGTAACACTTATTTCCAAGAGTATCATGCTTCTAATTCTCATATGCAAAATAAAACTTATGCACACATTTCACATATATCTCATATCTAAAATCGCATGCTTAACATATATCAAAATAGCAACCGACATACAAATTTATTTGCATATTACATTCAAGAAAACACAAGCATACATACTAACCACACAAGCACACATGTGAGCACCTTCTCAAGTGGTACGTGGAATTGTATCCCAAGTACAGACCGCACTACCGTCCATTCAGAATCGGCTACGGAATTTACGTCTGGGTTTCCATCCGATATACCACAAGAAATAATACTCGAATGTTATCATGGCATAAGTACACGAATTATAACGCATTAAGTCAATACGAAAGTGAATGATACAACCTATGGGATAAACATGTTGTGACGGGGTACGAAGGAGGACAACCAATATGGATACAAACACACATGTGATGACTCAATACAGTGCACTCGCGTTTGTGTAGCGTTCGTAGACGCGTTCGAACGGAACCAGATCTGATGCATAATAAGACTAAGAAAGTGCGTGTGTGTTCGCGTAGCGTTTGATAACGCGTTCGAATGGTAAACAGAAGGTTCGCGTTCCTATGGAGTTTGATAACGCGTTCGAACGGAAGTGAAACAGAATGCTCTCGTTCGTATGGCGTTTGTTAACGCGTTCGAACGGAAGTGAAACAGAATGCTCACGTTCGTATGGCGTTTATAACGCATTCGAACGGAAGTGAAACAGAATGCTCACGTTCGTATGGCGTTCATGAACGCGTTCAAACATAAGCAAGACCTGATGCATGACAAGGCAAAATACATGCGCGTTCGAGTTGCGTTCGTAAACGCGTTCGAACGGGAACAGACCTGATGCATGAAATGGGACGCAATACACAAACGACAAACTAAAGGGGGCGCGGCGAAGTACTGCCGTAAAGGTGGACTTTTGGGGCTCTTGATCTCTCAAATAGAGGACCTTTAGACCAACATACTAAGCCCATGCGCTCGACTGAATCATACATACATAGAATGAAAAGCAATAATATTAAACATAGTGTGCCCGATTGAACGTATCTTGTATCCAACCGAACACACATCAACCGGCGCGGCAAAGCCTCGTGGTAAAGGGCTTTAGCCCCTCCCCATAGGGGATCTCACATCGCACTTACGAAGCCCATGCACTCGGTTGAATCATGCATACGAAAATAAAGACAATCATACCAAACTAAGTATGTCCGATTGAACGTATTTCGCATTCAAGCGAACACACATCAATCGGTGCGGCAGAGCATCGTGGT
This sequence comes from Zanthoxylum bungeanum, assembly GCA_019454045.1. Lineage (NCBI taxonomy): Eukaryota > Viridiplantae > Streptophyta > Magnoliopsida > Sapindales > Rutaceae > Zanthoxylum > Zanthoxylum bungeanum. Next base: position 77,826 of record SKCR01039250.1, on the reverse strand, counting down.
GAAGGATTTCAACCCTCCAATTAGGAACCTTTCATCGCACTTACTAAGCTACCCTGCATGCACTCGATCGTATCATACGGGAATGAACAACATGCAGAATTTAAATGACGGGAATTAAATAAACCAAAGCAACACAAAACAAGAGAAGGTGCCGTTTACTCAAGTGGTACGTGGAGTTGTGTCCCAAGTACAGACCGCACTACCGTCCATTCGGATTCGGCTACGGAATTTACGTCTGGGTTTCCATCCTATACCACAAGAGACGACACTCTTCCATTCATCCACACCCACAACACACATCGTACACACAACAAATGCCGCAAATACAGAAAATGTAATCGAAATAAATAACCAGAAATTAAAATAAGTGTGAAAGATACCCTCAGTCTAACCTTTTATGCTGTCTCTCGGACTCGCGTTCCACGAAGATCGAAAGGGGGGGAAAGCTCCGCAACTTTTCTGTTCACTGGTTTGCCTCTTCCTTCGCTGTTCGGCCACTCAAGCTACTGTTCCGACTCCGTTTTGCTGCAGTTTCCTTGTGGTTTTGCTGCCGTTCCCTCTGTGTTTTCTGCTTACTGTTGGTGGACTGTTTTGATGTTCTTTTGGTGTGGTTTTGTATGGTTATTTCAAGGATGGTAAGTGTCTTTTATGTTACTGTTTTGAGGGATTTTAAGGACTGTTTTGGTGTGGTGTTTTAGGCTGCTGTGTTTTGTGTGTATAAGCTAGAGAATTGGAGAGAAATTCTTATTGTTTCTTGCTTACAATGGGCTTCAATGGGAAGGCTTCTTTTTCTTGTGTATATGCGTGAACTAGAGGAGAGGAAGAGGCTTGGTGAAGGGTGGTTTATATAGAGAAGGGTTAGGGTTGACAAGGGAAGGGATTTTGTGCATTTAATTAGGATATGATTTAGTTTTAAACAAGGAAATCAAAGGATTGAGGGGGGACAAAATTGGTTTAGATTAGGAAGTCAATACCTTTAAATTGGTGGGTATCTTATTGAATTAGGAAGTCAATATGTGATTGGCTTTAATTGGTTAAGATTGATTTTAATTAGGCAAATCTTATTTTTAGTTTTAGTATATAATATTTGATTTATTTAAGTTAGGCAAGATTTTAATTTTATGTTTTATTTAATTGGTAAATGATTTAAATATTTATTTAATGTTTAATATTTATTTATTTAATTTGGGATGTGTTTTATGGGCTTTGGGGGGCTAAATGGGCTGAGGTGTGAGGCTAGCAGCAAAACCAGAATTACTGGCTCCGTTCGAACGCCTCCTCGCACGCGGCACGAACGTCCGCAATCTGCACGAGGTTCGAATGAAGTAACGAACGCAGCACCAACGAAGACAGTGAACTTATGGAATGAACTTGATGATATACTTTTCCGAATTTCCCCTTCCGACCTCCGTTTCCCGCAATATCCTTAGCTAAAAAAGGTAGTGCCTCCAATTGAGACTCATCATCGGGTTTCACATGCGAAAATGCAATGCCTACAACCATGAGCAGTGGGAAGCATGAGTTTGTGTTTTTGTGCAAAATCACAAGAGCTAGCACTCCGAGAGACATGCGAAGGTGATAAGGAAGTCCACCCATGAGCCGGGAATCATTCGACGAAGCTTGGAGCTTGACGAAGGACCAAAACGAGCAAAACCAGTGGGCTGTGAACTGCCACTGCCAAACCAGTGAAGAGGAGAAAATCAGATTTTGTTCGTCTCTGCGTCGCTCAACCGATCAATGTGAGTATTCTACAACTTCATTGATTTGTATTCACACATATTTCATGCTTGGATCTTGGGACCTTAATAGAAACCAACCGCTTAAACTTCTGATGAGAAACAGCTTTCGTCAGCGAATTTACAAGGTTATCATCTGATGCGATTTATTCGATCATCACATCGCCACGATGTATGATATAACGAATCAGATGAAATTAGTCGAAGTACATACTTGGATCATTGATGAGACCGCGGTTCTTTAGCCTGCGCTGTAGCCTAGCTCAGCTGCTAATAGAACTACTCCTAATCCAATTAGGAATTTTATAGATCTAAAAATGCTTCTTTTGCTGCCTTAGCTGCAACAATTTTCCGCTCTTATTATTTATTCGGCAATCGTATCTTGCTTGGAAGATTTCCAGCTCATTGTTCCGTTATTCAAACTATATACGTACCCTTATTGCGACTTACAGTCATTTTTATCGGATTGGAAACTTACAGCGGTGAACCCAGTCACCTCAAATTCTCCTTCTCCATAGCTTAAGAAAGCATCCTTAGTTCATCTAAGGTACTTAAGGATGTTCTTAACATCAATCCAGTGACCATCACCTGGATTGCCCTTATAGCGTCTACATATGCTCAAAGCATATGAGTCATCAGGTCACATACATTTCAAAACGTACGAACACTGAGAGAGTGTCAGCATCTTTCTAGATCTATCCCAGTAGATCTTTATTCCTAGAATAAAGCCTGCTTCCCCCAGGTATACCATGTAGAATTTTTCATGAAAGCCAAGCTTTCACCAATTTTAGTATGGGAATGTTATTGCTAAGAAGTAATACATCATCAACTTATAGGACATTCATTGTCAGTACGCTCCCACTAACCTTCTTATATACACAAGAATCATCTTCGTTTTGAATTAAATCATATACCATTATGATTACATCAAAACGCTGGTTCTAAGAATATAATGTTTGTTTCAATCCATGAATGGATCGGTTTAACTTGCAAACCTTGTTTGCATGTTTTGGCACGAACAAAACCGTCAGGATGTTGTAAACATACTCCAAAATATTTCCGTTAAGGAAAGCGATTTTGACGTCCAACTATCATATTTCCTAAATGAAATATGCAGTAATAGCAAGCATTATCCGAATGGATTTAATCATGGCAACATGTGAAAAAGTTTCGTCTTAGTCGATACTATGTCGTTGACGATACCTTTTATGTACAAGCCTGGCTGTGTACATTTGTATGTTGCCATCCATGTCTGTCTTCATTGAAGACCTATTTAGTACCAATAGGCACAATGCCTTTTGGTACAACAACTAGTGTCCAAACTTAGTTGGTATACATGGAATCCATTTCGGACTTCATGGCACTTTGCCATAAAAGGATTCGATACCTTGTATCACTTCCTCATACGTAGCTGGTTCGTCTTTCTCAATAAGATTGATATCTATATGAGATAAGATCAGAAACCCATACCTCCCAGGTTATTTTCTGACTCTCTTCGACTTATGCGGTTCTTGTGTATTCGAAGTTTATGGTACAGTTTCATCCTTGATGAACTGTCCATGTTCCGTAAATGAGTCGGTGCCAGGAACAATATTACTCTGATTTTCATCGAGTTTTACTTTCCTCCCACTTACCACTGCATATCGGAGTTCCTCTTAGAAAAGCCGCATGGAGAGCAACAATTACATTGTTCTCTTGTGAGTTGTATAAGTACTATACTTTGGTTTCCATAGGATAACCAATTACAAATAGGCACTTATCCGATTTGGGTTCTAGTTTGGTATCATCCAAACATATGCCCAGCATTCCCAAATCTTCAGGAATGAGAAACCCGGTTTCTTTCCTGTTCATATTTAATATGAAGTATGTCTAACAGATTTTCATGGAACCTTATTCAAAATAAGTATTGCACTATTTAATGTGTATCACTATAAGGAAATTAGTAGCTCAGAGCGACTCATATGTTTAAGTATTGTCCATCATGGTCTGACTGAAATGTTCTAATACTTTTCCGATATGTTTTCTTACTTCGTGTCGAAACTTTTTGAATTACTCAAAAGTTTCTGACTTGTGTTTCATAAGATACACATAACCATAACGTGATCCCTCATCCGTAAAGGTTACGAAGTATTTATATCCACTTCTAACCTAGCTAGGCATGGGTCCACTTACGTCACTATAAACGAGGGCTAACAGATCGGTGGCACTTGCACTTTTACCAAGTAAAAAGCGTTTTAGGCACTTTGCCTAATAAACTAGATTCGTAGACGTCATTTGAATTAAAATCAAATCTGTCCTAGTATCCGCTCTTCGAAAGTGTGGATATACGAGTCTTGTTAATGTGTCTCAGACGACAATGCCATAAATAAGTCTCATTAGAATTATTCAGTTTGAGCTTATGTTTGTCATATTATATGTTTGAGATTCATTTATATTCTAAATATAAATACTGTTATTTACATCTAATGTAGATATCTCGATATCATCTTTATAAACAAAACACCCTGTGTTATGGAACATAAAGGTGTACCCGCAACGGGTTAAACTAGATATATTATAACAGTTTCCTACAGTTCCAAAACTTAGGTTCCTATGGTCAAAACAATGACTCTTGTCCCGTTTCCGACTCGCAGGTCGATCTCATCTGAAGCCAGTCTCCTGCTTATCTGCAGATCCCGCACATCAGTACATATATTTATGTACCACATCCAGTATCTAAAATCTAATTTTAAAACCAGTAGTGAACATGTTTATAACAAACATTCTTGAAGCCGGAACCTTGTTCCGCCTTCATTTCCTTCATGTATGCCTTGTCCATACGACAGTCACACTTCTAGTGACCCCGTTTGCCACAGTTTAGGCAGACAACTTTGGATATGTCCTTTTAAGAAGCTCTGGATGTGCATAACGGATTAAGCACTAAAGTTATCATCACAATGAGTCTTCCTAAGCTCATGCTCGAGAGGATTCTCTATCAAATTGAATAACTTCTCAGCTCCCAGGACTATCCTGAAGTTCTATTCCCAATCTGAAAATTAAACCCGTTAAAGACATTTTTCCCCAGGATGATGTCCTTTGACGCTAATCTTCCAGTCATCTTGATTGCTATAGTCCAACTATCCAATCAACGATTTCAGGTATAATTAAATATAATGATTACAATAGTCTAATTATATAATCAACTACAATTGATCGGTTACTTTCAAATGTATTGATTACTATAATCCAATTATATAACCAACTACAAATGAAGTAGTTTGAATACAGTCTAACTGTTCAATTAAAACAACAATTGAATATTAGTCCAACTAATATATTTTATAATTAATGACGAAAAATGAAATGAGCGCGTATTGGCAAGTATTTAAACGAAATTACAAATTTAATACTTGCCTCCCACTATTTTTCGGCGAGCCTCCAACAGTCTGTGGGGTACTCGGGAAACCTAGTTTCCTAGTGGGCTAGGATCCCGTTAAATAACACACAACCTTGACTTTGGCCAACAAGTTGTATGAAACTTAACTAGTTAGATCTCTAAGATCAATTGGATCTCATCCAATTTCTAGATCCAGTAGGTGGACCTCCAAGTCCGAAATATATATCCAATATATGCCAATATATCCAATATATTTCCTAACCTTTTCCTCTGAATCAACTAAGCCTTGGCTTTGTCTCAACAAGCTTAATGAAACCAGTTAAGCGTGACCCATTGACAGTGGGAAAGCTTCGTAATCGAGGTCAATGAACAAGAAGTGACCTTGACTTTGGCCAACAAATCACAACTTGCCCAAGACGTACGATATGGAACAAAGCTTTCGTGATTCAAACACATCCGCGATGGACAAAGGTCTTGACTTTTGCCAACAAACCAATGCCAATCTTGGATCTTGAGAGAGAATCACTCAATGGAAGGGAAAACGCTTAATATAAAATGAGGGTTTTTGTCACGATTTGGCAACCATTTTATTATCTTTAATTAGGTCTCATCATACACCCTTAAGCATGCATTCTAAAAGCATAATAAGGCACAAATTAAATAATAATGATATGCGGATGGATATATAACAAACTTTGTTCCTAGAACAAATCTCTCATTTTCCTCTCCCGCTAACACTATTCTTACTTCTACCCAATTACATAATACTTCTAAAGAAACCTCATTTACATTAAGGGGAATTGGTGAGAAGAGAAATATAATGAGAAAAGAGGTAATAGGTTGGACACGCAGGTCCAATTTAATAAATTCTAAATTTATTACAACAATTTCCAAAATTGCCATCACCCTTATAATATCGATCCGATATACATTATTCATACATACATCCAAGTATTCACACAAAGCATGCTGTCAATCAATCTAATCCAATTAATTAAACTTTGAATTAATGACCATCCAATGTTCAAACAACGATTTGATTTGCGCGAGTCCAACTCGTTTAAGAATAAATACTCAAAGTAAGTATTCTTGAATTATATCGAACTACAATTTTAAATACAATTTAAATTGTATTCAATACTAATTCATATTTAATTCCAAATTAAATAATTACACTTTTTATGTGCCTTAAAGACTTGGATTCCAAATCCAATCTTAATGGGTCTCAAAGGCGCAATTAGTATCCAATACTATTCAATTAAAATCCAATGGGCTTTTAATTAATTCTTTAGGCTTGGGCTTTTGGCCAAAATGGATCCAACCTATAATGCCTAGGCCCAATAAGAATCACCCTATGCCATAGAATCAATTTTGGCCCATTAGGCCCAATTAATTTATTAAAGGCCCAATAGTCATATTTTGGACTTTATGGAAATGGTTTAGGCCCAAATATAATCCAAGACTAAAGTTTGGCCCAACCAAATCCATTAGCCCAAATACAACAATTAAATTAATACAACATTCCAAATTACATATTAATTCAATTAAAGTGCAATCACCATAATTGATTAATTAACCTAATGTTTCCAAAACATTAATTTAATCTAATTAATCATGCCTAATTCCCACATTCATGTCCAACACAAAATTGGGGCAAAATCAATTCTATAACATGCTTCACATCTCACGGCAATGACAACAAAAATCATTCAATTTTATTTCAATCCAATGAAATCAACATTCAATATTTCTATCATGCCATTTAACACATCCAATTGTCAATTTTTAAAAAATTACCATGAATAATTCCTAGGGTGTATTTGGCCAAGGTATATATTTTAGGGAAAATTAATCTAATCCATTTTTCACAAAATCAATCATGCATACCTCCAAGTCATCATCATCCAACCATGTCCAAACAACCAATTTAGGCATTTACAAGCTCCAAGCAAAAATCTCTAAATAAAGTCTATAAACCCTAGAAATTAAATCATGCTTAGATCTGGCTCTGATGCCATTGTAAGTGTCCTAGACATGCCACATGATCTCTAAGCGTGATTCGTGTGTGAATAAAATCAAAAATAAGTTGCGGAGGACTTACATTGATCGGCTTGAGTTCAAAACATGTATGGATGTTGAAGCTTCCAAGCTCATGGGTGAGTATCCATATCACCATCATTTGACTCCCATATGTGCTAGCAAGAATAAAATGGCAGAATTTTGCTCTCCAAGAGAAGCAACAAATCGGCCTGGAGAGAGGAAGTAATCGGCCCTTGAAAGTTAAGGCCATTTGGCCAAATTAAAAGAAGAAAGCCATTGCCTTTAATTTTCGGACAAAAAGAATCAGAGAGTAATTGCTTATCTTCTAAAGACATGCCATTATCTTTTGTTCTTTAAATCAAAGCAAAATGTTGCTTTTCATTCATTCGGCCATTTTAGTGGCCATTCGGTCAAAGCAATTCAAGGCCATTCGGCCAAGACATGGCCAATCGGCCAAAGCAAGGCCAATCGGCCAAGGTGCAAGGAGAGAGAGAGCATTTTTGTTTCTTTGTATATGTTTTCTAAAAACAACAACTACTAATTTTGACTTCCAAAGCCATTTTAATTTAAGTTGGTTGTTGTGTGCATTTAAGTCATCCAAATACTATTCCAACCACTTCCATCATAAAATGACTAGTTGATGTAAGTTGGTGGGTCCCACACTTAAATTTAAAATTCAAGTTGGGTGAGACTACACACTTCGAGCTCGGGTTCAATTATTCCGAATAAATGAATTTTCCGTCGCGACACAATTAAATCTAATTTAATTAAATAATTATGCCTCACAAAATTATTATTAAAGCCGCTTACGAATTAATTCCAAATTAATTCATTCGCCCGAATTAAAATCCAATTTCAATTCTGCATTGAAATCTAATTTCAATTAATATATCTAATATATTATTTTAGCCTAATTAAATAAATTAAATAGTAAAATCCAATTTCACCATTAAATTTACTTTGCCGATTAATTCCAAATTAATCTCGTTCTCTCCTCTTGACGAATTTAATCCCAAATAAATTCTCGACACAATTAATCCCAGATTAATTCTCGACACAATTAATCCCAGATTAATTCTTCCCGTAATTAATCCCAGATTAATTTTTTCTCTTGATAATTAATCCCAGATTAATTTTCTCTCTCATAATTAATCCCAGATTAATTCTGTTCGAGTCGAATATCATCGGTGAATTTTTAGGATGTGACCCAAGAGATCCCTGAATATGTTGGCAGTAAATACGGTTATCGGACTATCTGAATATGTGTGTACCCGGTACCACATTTTTACCGATTTACAAGACATGGTTGGCTTCTAGCAAACCACCGTGCCTACCCAATTTTCCAGAAATATTCTTCTACGGAATACAAGATCTTTGTCAGGCGTAGTATACATGGTATTACGCATTACGATCCAGTATCAGATGTCACATGTTAGGCCTAGGGATGGAGTTGTGTCTGCCCCGTACGAAGCATATATCAGATCACTAGCAACTAGTCTCTTTATGATCGGAAAGTCATGACCTAGTCATACTTCCCCGATGGCTATAACACTTAGAGTACCAGTTCTGTATCCCTGCTTGATCATCATCTTCATATGACTGAAGTGATACTTCCATCTTGACATCACACCCAATACACTACGATTCTCTGTATACCCAGAAGAGGCGTACACAAAACCTGTTAAAGCCCCAGACCAAAACCAAAGTATATTGATTGTCGCAAGTATTAGCGATGCAAGTCTCAGGTTAAGACCAAATACCAATAGCCTGATTCGGATTCCCATAGACACATAGTCATACTACCAATGGGATTCCGAGGGGTCTATCCAGAGTGAAGTTGTTTCCGTACCATTGGTAAACAGAACCTTCTATTACACTTGCATGAGTATCCAATACCCAAATATATGAGAACTATGTCGTTACGCTTCCATAACATGCACAAGTGTAATACTAGCCTATTCCACATTATCGATGTCCAGTCTCGATAATACTACGACTAGGGATATTTAATGATTAAACCTTTGTGGATTAATACTGTCTCATATCTTATTAATCAGGAACTAATCATAAGGGCTTTTATCATTTATATATCCAGGTAATCCAATTACAAATGATAAAAGAGCAATTTCCTTTGTCACATAGTTAATTTGTACAACAACACCATGTTCTGTACAAATAGTGATGCTATGGGTCATAATTATCCAACATTTTGTGACCTTGGGTATTCAAATATTCATTTTTTGACTCAGGGTCGGGTTACTTCCCACCAAGGCCTCGTCATGTTTGGTAACACAAAGAGAGAACATTCCCCTATGGCCAAACATTCATTTTCGGCTCGGGTCTGGGTTGCAACCCGCCGTGGTCCTATTATTGTGCATTGGTGCAAGAAGGGTTCATTCCCTTGCGACCAAGTGACTTAGATGGCTTGAGGTTGATCTTTCCCCCGAAGCCCATCTTTGTCATATCGACTCGGGTCTGGTTGTGTCCCGCCGATGTCTTATTCCTTTGTATTGGCGCAAGAAGGGTTCATTCTCTTGCTGTCAGGTGACTTGTGATAGCTCAGGGTCAGAGTTTCTCCCTTGAGGCCTTGTTGTTCTAATAATAGCCCGAGGAGGTGAGTTTTCCCTCGTGGCATGTATTCTATTTTTGCAGATCCTTGCAGATCATATCCCTCTAGGATTGCAGTATATGAAGAGCGTGCATCAGCTCAGGGTAGTATGAGATGAACTTCTTTAAGTGCAAAAGACAGTGGATGAGCTGACCAATGTTAGCATGGATCAACATTCTGTTAGAGAAGCCTAAGGGAAAAGATAACCAAGTTATGAGTCAGGAACTGAGATAATGGATCAGAATTGTAGACCCATGATAATAAAATTGAGAAAGGACATCACATCCTTTGTGTAGCATGACTCCAAATCCCTCTACTAGACATGAGAAAGGTGGAAGGAGCTGTGATGAGTGGAAAATATATCAATATTTACCAACCCTTTTAATTAATATTTTGTATGATTTTTCGAGTTTTATGAACATTTTGATGTGTTTTAGTTTATTTTACAGATCAAATAAAATCGGGACTCAATGGAATAAATCAAGACATTATAAGGGCAAAAATTGAACTTGACATTTGGATTTTGGAGGTTGGAAACTTGAAATGGCGTTCTAACGAAGTACAATTTCGGAAATTTCAATTTTGCGTAATTTTCGTATTTTGGCCATAACTGTATACTCCGATATTGGATTAAGGTGATTCAAGTTCCAGATGAAATAAGACTCAATGATCTACAACTTTGATGCTCATAAGAATTTTGAATTCTAAAGTTTTCAAGACCGAAATTGATGAAAAAGCTAAAGTGTGTTATGTGTAATTATTAAAGTCATTATCAAAAAACAAAAATTAGAAAATGATAATTTACAATTGTCGAACTTCCCCCAAACATGCTTGCATGTTTGGTGGAGGATTTGGTGGAGTGTTTGGTGCCATGTTTGGTGGAGAAATTGGTGGAGGCGAAATTTTTCCTATAAATAGAGTTTGATTTCATTTGTAAATTTCATACTTTCCTTCAGGTTTCTATTAAGGAACTTGAGGATTGTATCTTGTGTGTTTGTTTTCTATATTTTAATCATGTATTTTTATTTTTAGTAATAATTGTTTGTGTGTGTTTACTTTATTTTATGTTTAGTAATTAATTTCCGTTTGGGGAAATGTGAAACCTTTAATATGATAAGGTATATTAATCTCACTTTTTTTATAATATGGAAATTGTAATTTAATAATGTGGATTAATATTGATACCGCCTACACGGCTGGTTTTATTTATTTGACATAATCTGATACCACATATATGGTCGGTTTTTAGGTGACAAATGATTACTGCATATATGGCTAGTTTATGGATAAATAATAACACCATAATTATGGCTGGTTTGACTTAATTGGATAACACTGACAAATTTTTTTATTATAATAAAGTGATATTTCTGTTGGGTTTCTCTAAGTCCCGAGGATCGAATAAAGCTATGAAACATAAGTGCGAATACACGAAGAAGTTACGGAATACTTACATCGATCGGTTGAGGCGATGCGGTGAAAAACAAAAATCTTCATGCCCTTTGAAACTCCTCCAAGGCTCACGGCAGTGGGCTGTTTTGGCTCATCATTTTCGGTCCAAGCTCCAAGTTTTTGGGTGGTGATTCCAAGCTCACAAGTGGGTTTCCCTATCACTTTTGTATGTCTCCAAATGTGTGCTAGCACTTGGTGATTTTTGCCACAAAAATCACCTAGTTTCTCATCGTCATGTCTCAGCAGTGAGCAGTTTTGAAGAAGAAAAGATTCTGCCCATTTGGGCGTGAGAGAAAAGAAGGAAAGAGAGAGGAATGTCTTGGTGGTTGGGTGAAATTGTGTATCTAATACACTTATGAATTTCCAAAATTTATTTTCCTAATTTTGCTTTCCAAAAGTCAAGCCATTAAAGGCTACAACCACTACATCCACTACTCACATCACTCAATCAATCAAGTGACAAGTTGTCACATCACTCAAAGTGACTAATGATTTGACGCTTGATGTGACTTGCGGGCCGCACTTGAATTCGAAATGCGAGTGCTCTCGCAAATACTCCCGGGCTCGGGTTCGCTAATTCCAAATTAACGAATTTTCCGCTGCGACGTAATTAAATAATTATGCCTAACAAAATCACTATTCACGTCGCTAATGAATTAATTCTAAATTAACTCGTTCGCCCGAATTAAAATCTAATTTCAATTCTGCGTTGAAATCTAATTTCGTATAATATATCGAATATATTATTTTATCGATTAATTCCAAATTAATCGTTCTCTCTCTTTAAATGATATTTTATCCCAGATAAAATATCTCCATAATTAATCCCAGATTAATTTTCTCTCTCATCTAATTAATCCCAGATTAATAAAGTGCGAGTCATACGTCATCGGTGAATCTTCGGGAAGCGACCCATGAGATCTCCGGATATGTTGGCAGTAAATCTGGTCGTCGGACTATCCGAACACGTATGTACCTAGTACTACGTTTATACCGATTTACAAGACAAGGTTGGCTTCTAGCAAAGCGCCATGCCTACTCAATTCTCCAGTATCGGATGTCACGTGCTAGGCCTGAGGCTGGAATTATGTATGCCCCGTACGAAGCACATATCGGATCTATGGTAACTAGTCTCTATAATCGGATATACATGACTTAATCATAATATCCCGATAGTTGCAACATATAAGAGAACAAGTTCTGTATCCTACGTGATCATCATCTCCACTATTACTGGAGTGATACTTCAATCTCGACATCACACCCAATACACTACGGTTCTTAATATACCCAGAAGAGGCGTACACATAACCTGTTAAAGCCCTGGATGACCAAAACCAAAGTACATTGATTTTTTCTCAAGTATTAGCGGTGCAAGTCTCAGGTTAAGACCAAATACACCTACCCTGATTCGGACTTCCATAGACACATAGTAATACTACCAATAGAATTCCGAGGGGTCTATCTAGAGCGAAGCTGTTTTTCGTACCATCGGTAAAACATAACCTCCTACTACACTTGCATAAGTATCATATACCCAAATATATGAGAACTATGCCGTTATGCCCTCACAATGCGCACAAGTGTAATACTAGTCTATTCCGCATTATCGATGTCCAATCTCGATAATACTGCGACTAGGGATATTTAATGATTACACCTTTATGGATTGATACTGTCTCATATCATCTCAATCCAGGAACTAATCATATGGACCTTTCATCATTTATACATCTTGGTGATCTAATCAAAAATGATAAAATAGCAATTTCCTTTGTCACATAGTTAATTTGTACAACAACACCATGATCTGTACAAATAGTGACGCTATGGGTCATAACTGTCCAACAATCTCCCACTTGGCCTATTGCCAGTCGCTCGAGTGTCCTACACCCGACCTATGTACGGTTCGCTCAAATTATTGAGAAAAGACTTTCGTCAGCGGATTTGCATGATTATCATCTAATGCGATTTATTCGATCATCACATCGCCACAATGTATGATCCGAACGAATCAGATGAATAGTTGAAGTATATATATTAGGATCGTTGATGAGACCATTAATTCTTTAGCCTGTGCTGTAGCCTAGCTCAGCTGCTAACAGAATTATATCTAATCTAATTAGATTTATTATCAATCTAGAAGGCTTTTATTGCTGCCTCAGCTCTAGCAATAACCCGCTTTAGTTGTTTATTTGGTAACAGTGTCTTGCTTGGAAGATTTCCAGCTTACTGTTCCGTTATTCAAACTTTGTAGTACCGTTGTTACGACTTATAGTCGTTTTATCGGTTAGGAAACTTGCAACAGTGTTCCCAGTCACTTCAAGTTCTCCTTCTACATAGTTTAAGACAGCATCCTTAGTTCTCTAACATACTTAAGGATGTTCTTAACATCAATCCAATGACTATCACTTGGATTGGCCTGATTGTGACTCCATATGCTCAAAGCGTATGAGATATCAGGTCGCGTACATTTTTCAATGTACGATTTCTCAGAGATTATTAACAACTTTAAATCTATCCCAGTAGATCTTTATTCCTAGAATAAAGGTTGTTTCTCCCAAGAATTCTACGGAGAATTTTCTCGAAAGCCAAGCTTTCAACGATTATATTTATGGGAATATCATTTCCAAGAAATGATATGTCATCATTACTTAGGACATTCACTGTCAGTGCGCTCCCACTAACCTCCTTATATATACACAAGAATCATTATCGTCTCGAATTAAATCATATACCATTATGATTACATCAAAACGATAATTCCAAGAACTCAATGATTGCTTCAATCCATCCATGGATCGAATAACCTGCAAACCTTGTTTGCTCGTTTTGGTACGACAAAACCGTCAGGATGTTGCAAACATCCTCCAAAGGGTTTCCGTTAAAGAAAGCGGTTTTGGCATTCAGCTGCCACATTTCATAAATGAAACATGCAGCATCAGCAAGCATTATCCAAATGGATTTACCATGGCAACAGGTAAAGGTTTCGTCATAATCGATACAATGTTGATAACGATACATTTTCGCTACAAGCCTAGCTTAGTACGTTGGTATGTTGCCTTCCATGTATGTCTTCCTTGAAGACTTATATAGTACCAATAGACACAATGTCTTTCGGTACAACAACTAGTATCCAAACTTGGTTGTTATACATGGAATCCATTTCGAATATCATGGAACTTTGCCATGATAGGGAGTCGATACCTTGTATCACTTCCACATACGTAGTCAGTTGGTATTCCTTAATAAGACTGACATCTTTATGAGGTGAGATCAGAAACCCATACCCCATGTTATTTTCTGACTCTGTCCGACTAATGTGGTTCTTGTGTATTCGAAGATTACTGGTATAGTTACATCCTTGATGAACTATCTATGTTCCATTAAGGAATCGGTGCCTTGAACAACATTACTCCAATTTTCATCGAGTTTTACTTTCCTCCCACTTACCACTGCATATAGGTATTCCTCTTAGGAAAACCGCATGGCGAGCAACAATTACATTGTTCTCTTGTGAGTTGTATAAGTACTATATTTTGGTTTCCCTAGGATAACCAACAACTTAGGCACTTATCCGATTTGGGTTTTATTTTGGTATCATCCAAACATATGTCTGACATCCCAAATCATCAGGAATGAGAAACCCGATTTCTTTCCTGTTCATATCTAATATGAATTATGTCAAACAGATTTTTATGGAACTTTATTCAAAATAAGTTCTGCACTGTTAATGCGTATCCGTTGAAGGAAATGGTAGCTCAGAGCGACTCATGATTAACCTTATCATATCCAATAAAATTCGGTTTATCCGTTCGGACACACTGTCAAACTGACGTGTTCCGGGAGGAGTCCTTATTGAAAGAATACTATACTCTTTCAAGTATGCGAGAAACTTATTGCTTAAGTATTTTCATCATGGTCCAACCATGATGGTTTTATATTTTAGCCGATCTGTTTGTCTATTTCGCGTCGAAACTGTAAAAGTTTCTGATACGTGTTTCGAAAGAAACACATAACCATAACGCGATGCCACATCCGTAAGGTCACGAAATATTCATATCCACATCTAGTCTAGCTAGACATGGGCCCACCTACATCACTATGAACTAGGGCTAACACATCGGTGGCACTTATACTTTTACCAAGTAAATAGTATTTTAGGCACTTTGCCCAATAAACTAGATTCGTAGACATTCATTTGAATAGAATCAAATTTGTCCAAGTACCCACTCTTCGAAAGTGTGGATATACGAGTCTTGTTTAATTGTGTCCCAGACAACAATGCCACAATTAAGTTTTAACTGATTTATTCAGTTGGAGCTATTTGTTTGTCATGTTATACGTTTGAGATTTATTTATATTCAAAATATAAATTATGTTATTCACATCTAATGTGTTTATCTCAATATCATCTTTATATAATAAAACACTTTAGTGTTCTAGAATATAAAGGTATACCCGCAACGGGTTAAACCCTGATATAGAGATAATGTATCTAGTCAAACTAGTTACATTTTAACAGTTTCCTAATTTGAGTACACACCCAAAGGGTAGTTCCTAAACTTAGGTATCTACGGTTAAAACAACAACTTTCGTCCCGTTTTCAATTCGCAGATAAATCTCAACTGAAGTCAGTATCTGATGAGTGGTAAACTATCACTATTTCCCACTCATTTAACCTAATATTTTGTATAGTTTCTTGAGTTTTGTGAACGTTTTGATATGTTTTGTGTTATTTTGCAGATAAATAAAGTTTGGAAAGCATTGGAGGCAATTTGGGGCAACAACGGACAAAAATGCGTCAACAGGGATATTTTGATCTTTAGCGCGTCGCGACGCCAAGCCTTCCGCGTCGCGACGTCTAAAATGCGCCGAACAGTGCTAACGTGCGCCGGGTCCACAAATCAGAATCTGAGAAAAGTTTGACTTTGCTAAAATGCGTCGTTCCACGTGTCACCATCACAGCCGATCTGCTAACATGCGCCGTGCCACGTGTCAAAATCCTACGGTGCCGACAGTCATCATTGCCACGTGTGCCATGTGTCATCCTACGTGTCTCCATGTCATCAGCCACGTCAGCAAGTCAACAAGTCAAAATTGCCACGTGTCGTGCCACATCATCATCAGCAAATCAGGAAGTGACACATGTCGTAATTCTACGGTGCCGACAGTCTCTTTCCCACGTGTCGCCACGTCACCGCCACGTCATCGCCACGTCAGCATCAATAATTGAGTATCTAATTCTTATCTGACACGTGGCGGATAAGAATCTCAGCGACCAATCAGAAGCCGCCACGTGTCACAATAATTGAAGCCCAACCACCGCGCCACGTGTCACCTTATCAGCTTATCCAGAATCTTCAAACCAGCGAACTAGAGCTTGCCATGTTGATAGAAGCTGGCGTAGCGATGCTGAGGGACCTGGCGTCGCGACGCTGGAAGCTTATCCGCGCCTATAAATTGAGCTCGAGATTTCAGAATTCAGTGCACCATTCTCTCCCATTTCTTTGATGTAAATAGGGAGTTCTTCTCTCTCTAAGTTTCATTTTAATTTTTAGTTTTTAGTTTTGTAATAATTTTAATTACTTTTTGTAATAATAGTAATTTACTTTCTTTACTTTTTACAGTTTTTACTATTCACCATGATGAGGTAACTTCCCCAGCTAGGGTGAAAGGTAATTCTTTTACTATTCCTATTTAGATTAATCTCCCTTAAAAATAATATATTCACTATTTAAAATATTGACTTAAAAAGGATACCGCTATATTGGTCGGTTGGTAATTTAATTTTAATCTTGTTTAAACCTGACTAATCAAGGATACCGCTAGATTGGTCGGTTGGTAATTTAATTTTGGTTCCGCCTTTATGGCTGGTTTATGGACAATTATTACCGCCTTAATGGCTGGTTGGACTTAATTTGACTTAATCAGGATACCGCCAGATTGGTCGGTTGGTAATATTATCACGAGTTTATATATTATTTTATGGGAGATATCTAAATTAGTAGTAGTAAAAGTAATTCCTTTTACCTTAACATTTTATTTTATTGTAATTTACTTTTCAGTATTTACTTTACCGCATTTTTACTTTATGTCTTTTATTTTCAAGTTTTTACTAGCCCTAGTTATGTGTTGTAACTAAATTAGTTATCTGGGGTTGTGATGAAATCCAATATCACCGTTTTATAAGGGTTAGATTATAGCTTGGGTAATATAAAGATTTATTTATTGAGTCTTAAACTTAATGCTTTTTAATTACTGGCCATTAATAAAATTGATCTGGTAAATCTAAAATGAACTAGACATAGGGATTTTAGGTTTCAGCCTTAGACTCAATAGCCCACGATCTTCCTTGAGGATAGATAACCCTTTAATAGATTTCCTTACAGGATAGGAATATACCTGTCGGGCGGGGGTAGCCATAATTGGAACTTAAACTTAATGAATCCAGATAATTTGGTTGACATAGACATATGGTTCAATTGGGTTAAACTAGGTATTTGTGTCTGACCATCGACAGAGGCTTACACATAATTTAGTGTTTCAGGTTAATAAATCAATATGTTACCCAACTTTAAGATAATCACTTCATCTTTTAAATGATATTGGAAGAAATCACAACCCTAGATAGTTTTTAATATTGAATTTTCTTAAAACCTATTTTCGACAATTTTATTTACTTGTTTTTAAATTTAGAATCGTCGCCATTTCAAATCAATCAATCAACTTGTTAGATATTAGTAATCATTTGACCTCATAAAATTAATAGATTAGATATTAAGTCCTCGTGGGATCGATATTTTTATACTACTTGAACGATACGTGCGCTTGCGTTATACGTGTGTGTTTACGCCGGTCAAGTTTTTGGCGCCGTTGCCGGGGACTTATTTATCTTTCACTATTTGTTTAGGGGTTAGATACCGTTACTTTTATCTAATTTCTTTTTACTTATTGTTTTTGTTTTCTTGTGTTTCAGGTTCTCAGAAACTACATGAGACGAACCTGAAGCTTTGAACTCCGACCGCTTGACCCAGAAATTGAAAGAACCATCAGACAGTTGAGAAGGGAAAGGCGAGAAGGCCAAAAAGCTTTAGTCAACATGGAACCTCAACCTTTGAACGTTGCACCACCAATTCCCATTCGAGACAGAACCATTCCGGTGGTTGACAGACTCATTTCCTGTATTGTACTTCCTCCCTTACCAGCAAATGCGTTGTGACATCAAAACATGCATTCAGATGATTCAGCACTCAGTTCAGTTCGGGGGGGAATGCAACTGAAGATCCTAATTCCACATCAGCAACTTCCTGGAAGTTTGCGACACTTTCAATTACAATCGAGAAGCTGAAGAAGCAATGAGACTGCATGTTTTCCTATACTCCTTAAAGGACAGAGCTAAAGCTTGGCTACATTCATTACCAGCAGGTTCTATCACAACATGGAACATTTTAGCCACCAAATTTCTTGCAAAGTACTTTCCACCAGCCAGAACCGGAAAGATGAGGAATGACATCACATCCTTTGTGCAATAAGACTCAGAAACTCTCTACGAAGCTTGGGAAAGGTACAAAGATTTACTCCGGAAATGTCCACACCATGATATTCCAAAATGGCTTCAAGTCCAAACATTCTATAATGGACTTTCTGGAATAATGAGAACCACAATCGATGATGCTGCTGGAGGAGCTTTTAATGGCAAAAGGAGAAGATCAAGCCTGGGAACTAATCGAAGAAATGGCCAACAACAATTCCTTATGGCCAACTGAAAGGAGCATGATCCAAAGAATTGCAGGAATTTATGAAAGTGGAGCCAATGCAGCAGTCAACACCAAGCTGGATCAAATATGCAAATTCATGGAGACTCTTACCACTGGATCCAAAAGTTCACCATATGGAGGAATACCAGAGTCAAAACAACTTGAAGAAACGGTAAATTTTGTCAACAATTTCAACAGACAAGGGAACAATCCTTATTCCAACACCTACAACCCAGGGTGGAGGAATCATCCTAATTTTTCATGGAGCAAAAATTCAGGCCAACAGCGGAACTATCCACCACCTGGATTCCAGCAACAGAACAAAGGCCAGGAGCAGGCAAATGAACCAGGAATAGCAGAAGTCCTGGCTCAGTTAAAAAAGTACGATGCCATCTTTCAGAGCCAATCAGCTTCCATCAAAGCACTGAGAATCAAATCGGCCAACTGGCCAATGCTCAGAGTTACAGACCACCAGGAAATCTTCCCAGCAACACAGAACCCAATCCAAGGAACCGAGGGAAGGAGCAATGTCAAGCCATTACTTTGAAAAGCGGTACTGAAATCAACAAAGATGTTGGAATCAAGATGTCCCAAGAAGAAGTTCCAAAAGAAGCTGAACAACAGATTGAGGAAAAAGAAGCAAAGGAAAAAGAAGCAAAGGAAAAAGAACAGATCACTCCACCTCCACCTTTTCTTCAACGTCTTCAGAAAAACAAATTGGACAAGCAGTTTGCTCGATTCCTGGAGGTTTTCAAAAAGCTGCACATCAACATCCCATTTGCAGAAGCCTTGGAAGAAATGCCCAGTTATGTCAAATTCATGAAAGACATTCTTTCACAAAAACGGAGATTGGGAGACTACGAAACAGTAGCATTAACGGAAGAATGCAGCGCCATTATTCAGAGGAAACTTCCCCCGAAGTTGAAAGATCCTGGCAGTTTCACAATTCCATGCACCATTGGAGAACATTATATCGGTAAGGCTTTATGTGATTTAGGTGCTAGTGTTAACTTGATGACTTTTTCTATTTACAGTAAACTGCAAATTGGAGAAGCAATGCCTACCTCAGTTTCATTGCAACTTGCTGACCGAACACTTGCATTTCCAAGAGGTGTTGTTGAAGATGTGCTGGTGAAAGTAGACACTAATTCTTCTTCCAGCAGATTTCATCATCCTTGACATGGAGAGACGACAAGAAATACCTATCATTATTGGAGACCATTCTTGGCTACAGGTAAAACTGTGATTGATGTGCAAAAAGGAACTGACCATGAAGTGCAGGACCAAGAAGTGACCTTTAATGTTTTCAAAGCCATGAATTTCCGAGTGATGAAAAGGAAGTAGAATGCTTCAGAGTTGATGTTGTTGAAAGTATCGTTCAAAATACTGAGCCAAATACACTTGTAAGCTTGCATCACCACCATGACTGACAGTGAGCTAGATGCTGAAATCTTGGAATGTATCAACTACCTTGACAAACCATTCCGATTCAAAGCAACACCATCAGTTGAAAGCTTGGAATTGCCACAGAAAGATCGAATCAAGCCTTCGATTGAAGAACCACCACAGTTGGAGCTGAAGTTACTTCCAAGCCATCTCAGGTATGCATTTCTTGGAAACTCTTCTGAATTACCTGTTATTATTTCTTCTTCTCTAACATTGGATCAGGAAGAAAAGCTACTGAGAGTGTTACGAGAGCACAAAAGAGCCATTGGCTGGACTATAGCAGACATTCGAGGCATTAGTCCATCATTTTGCATGCACAAGATTCTGATGAATGATGAATACAAACCCACAGTGGAGCATCAACGGAGACTCAATCCAATCATGAAGGAAGTTGTGAAGAAAGAAATCATTCAAATGGTTGGATGCTGGCATCATTTACCCCATCTCAGATAGCACTTGGGTGAGTTCTATACAGTGTGTGCCAAAGAAAGGAGGAATTACTGTGGTCACCAATGAAAAGAACGAGCTGATTCCAACAAGAACGGTGACTGGATGGAGAGTATGCATGGACTACAGGAAACTAACAAAGCCACGAGAAATGACCATTTCCGCTACCATTTATTGACCAGATGTTAGACAGACTGGCAGGACATGAGTTCTATTGCTTTCTGGACGGATATTCAGGATACAATCAGATTGCCATCGCACCATAAGACTAGGAGAAAACTACCTTTACATGTCCCTATGGTACTTTTGCTTTCCGCAGGATGCCATTTGGATTATGTAATGCTCCTCTACATTTCAGCGTTGCATGATGGCCATCTTCTCAGACATGCTGGAGCAGAATATGGAGGTTTTTATGGATGATTTTTTGTGTTTGGAGATTCTTTTGACCATTGTTTGAAAAATTTGGAACAAGTGTTACAAAGGTGCGAAGATACAAACCTGGTACTCAACTGGGAGAAATGCCACTTCATGGTGCAAGAAGGCATTGTTCTTGGACACCGGATCTCACAAAAGGGAATCGAGGTAGAAAAAGCAAAGATCGATACAATTGAGAAACTACCTCCACCAACATCAGTAAAAGGCATACAGAGTTTTCTCGGACATGCATGATTTTACAGGAGATTTATCAAAGACTTTTCCAAGATTGCCAAACCTCTTTGCAATCTTCTGGAAAATGATGTGTCTTTCAACTTCACCAATGAATGCCAGGAAGCTTTCGAGATCTTAAAACATAAACTGATTTTTGCCCCCATCATAATAGCACCAGATTGGACCCTTCCATTTGAGGTAATGTGTGATGCTAGTGATTTTGCTGTAGGTGCAGTTTTGGGACAACGCAAAGCAAAGATTTCCACACCATTTACTATTCCAGTAGAACTTTAAATAAAGCTCAACTTAACTACACAACCACTGAAAAGGAGTTGCTAGCAGTGTGACGCTTTTGACAAATTCCGCTCCTATCTGTTGGGTCCAAAGTGGTGGTCTACACAGATCATTCAGCAATCAAATATCTGATCACAAAGAAAGATGCCAACCCAGATTGATCCGTTGGATACTTCTTCTGCAAGAATTCGACGTAGAGATTCGAGACAGGAAAGGGACAGAGAATCAGGTGGCAGATCATCTATCGAGGATGAAATGAGAGAAACAGCTGGCAAAGAATTATCAATCAAAGAAACTTTTCCAGATGAACAGCTGTTTGCCATGAAACAACAGGAAGTCCCTTGGTATGCTGACTATGTCAACTACATTGTGTCAGGAAAATGGCCGTTGGAATGGACAACTCAGCAACAAAAGAAGTTCTTCAAAGAAGTCAAGCACTATATCTGGGATGAACCGTACCTGTTTAAACGATGTGCTGATCAATTATTGAGACGGTGTGTTCCACAGGAGGAGGTCAACAGTGTTCTGCAACACTGTCATTCATCACCATACGGCGGACACTTCAGCGGAAACAAAACTGCAGCAAAAGTTCTTCAATCAGGTTTGTTCTGGCCACACTTTTTAAAGATGCTTATCTTTTTGCTTTTCAATGTGACAGGTGCCAAGAACGGGGAATATTTCGAGGAGAAGAAACGAAGGACCGTTGCAAAAATTCTGGAAGTGGAGATATTCGATGTATGGGGTATTGATTTCATGGGACCCTTTGTTCCATCATTTGGAAACCTGTACATCCTGGTTGCTGTAGACTACGTCTCCAAATGGGTGAAGCAATTGCACTACCTTCCAATGATTCAAAAGTGGTGATCAAATTCCTAAAAAAGAACATTTTCACTCGGTTCGGAACACCTCGAGCAATCATCAGCGATGGTGGCTCTCATTTCTGCAACAAATACTTCGATGCACTCCTATCCAAATACGGAGTTACTCACAAGGTTGCCACTGCTTACCATCCACAGTCAAATGGACAGGTTGAGGTTTCAAACAGGGAGATCAAGAGAATCCTAGAAAGAACCGTTGGATCAACAAGGAGGGACTGGTCTAAAAAATTGGATGATGCATTATGGGCCTACCGAACAGCTTACAAGACACCCATTGGTATGTCCCCATATCGATTGGTGTTCGGGAAAGCATGTCATCTGCCAGTTGAGCTTGAACACAAGGCGTACTGGGCACTGAAGAAGTTGAATCTTGATTCACAAGCTGCAGGAGAGAAAAGACTTCACACAACTCAATGAATTGGAGGAATTTCGCCTACAGGCTTATGAGAATGCCAAATGTACAAGGAAAAGACCAAAAAATGGCATGACCGAAAAATAGTGCACAGACAATTGGAACCAAGGCAGCAGGTGTTGTTGTACAACTCAAGGTTGAAAAACTTTCCCTGGAAAGTTGAAATCTAGGTGGTCTGGACCATTTGTGATCACTCAGGTTTTACCGTATGGAGCTGTTGAGTTACTGGATCCCAATACCAACAACACATTCAAAGTTAACAGTCAGCGTGTCAAGCACTACCGAGGAGAATCATTTGAGCGACAAAAAGAAAGTGTCACACTTTCAAATCCAGCATAAACGATCGAGCAGTCACGTCTAGCTGACGACTTTAAACTTAGCGCTCGCAGGGAGGCAACCCATGCAATTTGTGTATATATTGTGATTTGGTGTGTTTTATTTTTGTGTGTTTAATTTTTGCAGGTTTAGTCATTTCAAAATGGAAGAAGCTCTCGCAAATCTTCACAAGCAATTCCTTCTCTCCCTCAAAAATCTCTAATGAAAGTTTACAAAGCTCGCTTGGAACGAATGAGACTACTGACGATCCATGGTGTGCCAATGACATTCGTTGGGTAATTGAAGCACGAGTCCGATTGGCAGGTGAGTCTTCTGACTCTTTTATTTCACATCTGCCTGGTTTTGAAGAAGAGCACCTATGCAAAGAAACGTAGAGCTAAGCAAATGGGTGTTTGTTTCAAATGTGCACGATTTAATTGCAACACTCGTTGTCGTTCTTTAGGAATGGTGTCTGAATCGCGAAGACAAAATTAAATTCATTAGGGATGGCTTGAGTAAGGAGTCTTTAGATGATATATCTTCGACTCTTGAGACGCATCCCAGTGGATATGTTCATATAGCCATTCGCAAATTACATACACAATTCCAAAAGGAAAAACAACTGTTAAGTCTCGGGAATCTGACTCAAAAAGACCCTGTTTGCCAATTTATAAGAAAATTGGATGGGAAGCTTGTCCCTGACGCATAGACGTCAATCAAGCCGTTACTTTTCTTGTAAATAGTATATCTCTTTGTCTTTTCTTAATAATTGTGATTTGTTTTGTGTTTTTTCTTTTATTTTTCTCCGACAGAATCCACCCTTTTTTACTATCACGATATTATTTCGCTACTAACGTCCTCTGGAAGATACTTGTGCTATTTTTACTCACCATTTTCAGGTACTATAAATTCAGCCCGTCATTGCACTTTTGAAGGCATCCAGAGTTGGAAAGAATACATAAAAATGGAAGCCACTTCAAGAAGACGAGTGTGAAAACATCTGTGTGTTTTGCGGTAGTAGTGTTGGTACTAAACCACAATTCGTAGAAGCAGCACAGGAATTGGGTCGAGTCTTAGCTGCAAGGAATATGCACTTAATATATGGCGGAGGCAATCTTGGACTAATGGGGATGTTTCAAAGGCTGTACAGAAGGAGGCAGCAGTAACGTTTTGGGAATCATCCCAAAACCCTTGGCAGAGGCAAATCTTATTGGATCATCAAACGGTGAGGAATTGATCGTGCCAGGTATGTCTGAACGACTGGTATAAAAATTAACCATGCTAATGCTTTTATCGCTTTGCCAGGTGGCTTGGGTACATTGGAGGAAATATTTATAGTATTATCTTGGGCGAACCTGAACATACACCAGAAACCGCTTGGACTGCTCAACGTTGATGGATTTTATGATTTTCTTTGTGTGTTTCTTGATGATGCTCGGAGAAATGGGTTCGTGTCAAAACCTATGAAAGACTCATCTTCACTGCCAGAACTGCTCCGGATCTAATAGACCAACTCATAGCCTATGAACCACAAGTTGACCACTATCATTTCAAAGATAAATTGGTCTGAGGACGAACGTGGTAAGAGGCGTTGGATTAATCTGGATCTTAACCTTTAATTTCGAATTTAGCTAACCAGGTACGACCTTTCTAACTCTCCTTTTACTGTTTAAGACATTGGGGACAATGTCTCATTTAGGTTTGGGGGAGGAATTAGTTGATTAGTACCTTGTTTTTAGTTTGTATGTTGTTTTTTATTTTTAGTCCAAAATTTTTCGAAAAAATACAAAAAAATTGGAAAATTTTCAAAAATTAAAAAAATATTTTATGTTTTTGTGTTTTTATTTTGACTAAAAAGGTGAAATTGGTAAGAGATAGCTGAGTAAGGAGTTTCCACTCCTGATACGTATCTCAAGCCTATTTTCAAAACAAGTTAATTTTTTTTTTTGAATTATTTAATTTGTGAATTCTCCTTAAAACGGACTAAAATGGATCTTCATATGTTCAGTTAGCAAATATTATCAACATATATAGTAACATACAGACATGAGCTAAAATTGAAAAGTTTTGTAATATTCAGTGCTCTAGTTTAATTAGAGGAAGCATCTCAAAAAGCAATGGATTAAAAAAAAAAAAAAAAAACGTCTGAGATCCGAGTTATTAAGTCTGTAAGGGTGTTTTACACCTAGTGCCCTAAAACCAACTGGTTTGGGAGTCACTGACCCAAAGCTCGTTACATGGATCAAAGATGCTGCAAAAATATATATATTGAAGTCTGAGTAATTAAGTCCATAGGGGTGTCTTAACACCTGGTGCCCTAAAACCAACTGGTTTGGGAGTCACTGACCCAACACTCGCTACATAGATGGAAGATATTGTATATAAATAAATAAAAAAAAATCAAAGAAAAAAAATCAGAAAAATGAGAAAAATTATTCCATTGCTAAAAAAGGTGTGACATCTGATAGAACTTTAAGACAAAAATATTACTCTCTTATCAACTACACTTATGACTGTTGTGGGCAAAAATGAGTTGATTATATTGTTGGCTGTGTATATGGAGAATGGTAAATATAATCGGAGAATTTACTTATTCAGTAATTTAGAATAAAACAAAACAACTAGTAACTTGGAGTAGAAGTTTCACCTGATTAGTCACTAACATCTTTATTCTCTTTTCGCTTGTCTTTTTGCTTTTGTGTGCATTAGTTTTATTACTTTTTACTTTTGTAAAAATGTTTGTGGGTATCATTGCTGTAAACCCTCACGAGAGTACAACTCGTCCACTAGGGACACCTAGGGGTTTAAAGGCTTGTTGCATACGCTAAATGCAACCGTGATCCCTACGAAAGTGGCTTAGTTAATTTATTTATGTTATTTTACACTATGTTTTGCTCGAGGACTAGAAAAATGTTAGGTTTGGGGTTGTGATGAGTGGTAAATCTATCACTATTTCCCACTCATTTAACCTAATATTTTGTATGTTTCTTGAGTTTTGTGAACGTTTTGATATGTTTTGTGTTATGTTGCAGATAAATAAAGTTTGGAAAGCATTGGAGGCAATTTGGGGCAAAAAAAGGACAAAAATTGCGTCAACAGGGTATTTTTGATCATTAGCGCGTCGCGACGTCTAAAATGCGCCGAACAGTGCTAACGTGCACCGGGTCCACAAATCAGAATCTGAGAAAAGTTTGACTTTGCTAAAATGCGCCGTTCCACGTGTCACCATCACAGCCGATCTGCTAACATGCGCCGTTCCACGTGTCAAAATCCTACAGTGCCGACAGTCATCATCGCCACGTGTGTCATGTGTCATCCTACGTGTCTCCATGTCATCAGCCACGTCAGCAAGTCAACAAGTCAAAATTGCCATGTGTCGTGACATCATCATCAGCCAATCAGGAAGTGACATGTGTCGCAATTCTACGGTGCCGACAGTCTCTTTCCCACGTGTCGCCACGTCGTCGCCACGCCATCGCCACGCTAGCATCAATAATTGAGTATCTAATTCTTATCTGACACGTGGCGGATAAGAATCTCAGCGGCCAATCAGAAGCCGCCACGTGTCACAATAATTGAAGCCCAACCACCGCGCCACGTGTCACCTTATCGGCTTATCCAAAATCTTCAAACCAGCGAACCAGAGCTTGCCACGTCGATAGAAGCTGGCGTAGCGACGCTGAAGGACCTGGCGTCGCGACGCTGGAAGCTTATCCGCGCCTATAAATTGAGCTCGAGATTTCAGAATTCAGTGCACCATTCTCTCCCATTTCTTTGATGTAAATAGGGAGTTCTTCTCTCTCTAAGTTTCGTTTTAATTTTTAGTTTTTATTTTTTTAATAATTTTAATTACTTTTTGTAATAATAGTAATTTACTTTCTTTACTTTTTACAGTTTTTACTATTCACCATGAGGAGGTAACTTCCCCAGCTAGGGTGAAAGGTAATTCTTTTACTATTGCTATTTAGATTAATCTCCCTTAAGAAACTTTAGGCATATAAGGGTGATTCCTTTAAATGGGCTTTAGTATTTGGGTTTGACCCAAGTTGACTAAAAGTCCATGCCTTAAGAAATTAATTGAAAGCCCATTGGACTTTAATTAAATTGACATTGGATGTTAATCGGGCTTTAAGACCCGTAACGATTAAATTTGAAATTTAAGTCGTAAAGGTTTATTAATAAAATGTAATATTTAATTTGGAATTAAATAAATGAATTAGTATTAAATACAAATTAAATTGGATTTAATGTTGTAGTTTAATTTAATTCAAGAATTCGTACTTTGAGTACTTATTCGCAAAACGAGTTGGACTCGCGCAAAATCAAATCGTTGTTTGAACATTGGATGGTCATTAATTATCAGATTAATTAATTGGATTAGATTGATTGATAACATGATTGTGTGAATACATGGTTGCGATGCATGAATAATGTATATCGGATGGATATTATATGGGGGGGCAATTTTGGAAATTGTTGTAATAAATTTAGAATTTATTAATTGGACCTGCGTGTCCAGCCTATTACCTCCTTACTCTTTGTATTCTCTTCTCACCTATTCCCCTCAATGTAAATGAGGTTTCTTTAGTAGTATTATGTAACGGGTAGAAGTAATACTTGTGCTAGCGGGAGAGAGGAAATTGAGAGATTTGTTCTAGGAATAATGTGTTAAGTATCCATCGGCATATCATTATTATTTATTTATATACGCCTTATTATGTGTTTAGAATGCATGTTTAAGGGTGTATGATGATGAGACCTTAACAAAGATAATAAATTGGTTGCCAATTGCACGCGAAAAACCCTCAAATAATATTAAGCGTTTTCCTTCCATTGAGTGATTCTTACTCAAGATCTAAGACTGGCATTGGTTTGTTGGCCAAAGTCAAGATCTTTTTCCGTCGAGGATGTGTTTGAATCATGAGAGCTTTGTTCCATATTGGTGTCTTGTCCAAGTTGTGATTTGTTGGCCAAAGTCAAGATCATTTCTTGTCCATCGACATTGATTACGAAGCTTTCCATGGTCAATGGGTTCCGCTTAACTGGGATCACTAAGTTTGTTTTGCCAAAGCCAAGGCTTAGTTGAATCAGAGGAAAAAGGTTAGGTAATATATTGGATATATTGGCATATATAAGATATATGTTTCGGACTTGGATGTCCCCCTACTAGATCTAGGAATTGGATGGGATCCAATTGATCTTATAGATCTACCTAGTTAATTATCATACAATTTGTTGGCCAAAGTCAAGATTGTGTGTTATTTAACGGGATCCTAGCCCACTAGGAAACAAGGTTTCCCGAGTACTCCACAGAGGGTTAGAGGCTCGCCGAAAAATAGTGGGAGGCAAGTATTAAATTTGCAATATTCGTTTAGTAACTTGCCATACGCGCTCATTTCAAATATTACGTCAAATAAATTATTTATTAGTTGGACTAATATTTAATCGTTGTTTTAATAAAAAGTTGGACTGTATTCAAACTATTTCAATTAATAGTTGATTTTATAATTGGATTATAGTAATCAATATAATTGAATTTAATCAATTAAATTATAGTTGATTATATAGTTGGACTATAGTAATCATTTTAATAAATTGTACCTAATATCGTTGATTAAATAGTTGGACTATTAGAATCAAGATAAAATTGAAAGATTATTGTTTAAAACATAATCATGGGTGAAAATGTATTTAAACAACTTTAATTTTCAAATAGGGAATAAAACTTCAGGATGGTCCTGAAAATTAAGAAGTTACTTTATTTGATAAAATAACATCTTAGGCCTGAGCCCGAAGTTAAGCAAATAGTAGAGCATGATCTTTGGAAGATTCATGTGGTGATAACTTTAGTGCTTAATCCATTATGCTTGCCAAATAGACTCCTTAATTTCTTAATCAGAACTAAGGATTAGATCCTTAAAGTATGATAATGAAATTGAAGGATCTTCATAGATCTTAGAAGTACTAAATTGCAATAGTAAACTCTTGGAGAGTTAATGGCTATACTCAAGGAGTCAAAGCCAAAGTTTGTAATAAGGTAAGAAGCGCAAGGCGCATCTTACTTCATCATTCTAGAAGGCCAAGGCTTGGCCAAAGGCTTCTGGGATGTGAAAAAGGGCAAAGGCAAAATCATTATAATCTTCTGGGAAGACAAATGACATATTCCAAAATGTCTGCCTAAATTATGGCAAACGGGATTACGGAAGCGTGATTTCCGTTTGGACAAAGCAGACATGAAGGAATTGAAGAACGAGCAAGGCTCTGACTTCAAATATGTTTGTCAAAATTATGTTCACTACTAGTATTAAAATTGGATTTTAAAAACTAAGTGTGGTACATAAATATATATATGGATGTGCAGAATCTGCTATGGGCAGGATACTGACCGGCGTAAACACACACGTATAACGCAAGCGCATGTATCGTTCAAGTAGTATAAAAATATCGATCCCACGAGGACTTAATATCTAATCTATTAATTTTATGAGGTCAAATGATTACTAATATCTAACAAGTTGATTGATTGATTTGAAATGGCGACGATTCTAAATTTAAAAACAAGTAAATAAAATTGTCGAAAATATGTTTTAAGAAAATTCAATATTAAAAACTATCTAGGGTTGTGATTTCTTCCAATATCATTTAAAAGATGAAGTGTTATCTTAAAGTTGGGTAACATATTGATTTATTAACCGGAAACACTAAATTATGTGTAGCCTCTGTCGATGGTCAGACACAAATACCTAGTTTAACCCAATTGAACCATATGTCTATGTCAACCAAATTATCTGGATTCATTAAGTTTAAGTTCCAATTATGGCTACCCCCGCCCGACAGGTATATTCCTATCCTGTAAGGAAATCTATTAAAGGGTTATCTATCTTCAAGGAAGATCGTGGGCTATTGAGTCTAAGGTTTAAACCTAAAATCCCTATGTCTAGTTCATTTTAGATTTACCAGATCAATTTTATTAATGGCCAGTAATTAAAAAAGCATTAAGTTTAAGACTCAATAAATAAATCTTATATTACCCAAGCTATAATCTAACCCTTATAAAACGGTGATATTGGATTTCATCACAACCCCATATAACTAATTTAGTTACAACACTTAACTAGGGCTAGTAAAACTTGAAAATAAAAGACATAAAGTAAAAATGCGGTAAAGTAAATACTGAAAAGTAAATTACAATAAAATAAAATGCTAAGGTAATAGGAATTACTTTTACTACTACTAATTTAGATATCTCCCATAAAATAATATATAAACTCGTGATAATATTACCAACCGACCAATCTGGCGGTATCCTGATTAAGTCAAATTAAGTCAAACCAGCCATTAAGGCGGTAATATTTGTCCATAACTAGCCATAAAGGCGGAACCAAAATTAAATTACCAACCGACCAATCTGGCGGTATCCTTGATTAGTCAGGTTTAAACCAGTATAAATTAAATTACCAACCGACCAATATAGCGGTATCCTTTTTAAGTCAATATTTTAAATAGTGAATATATTATTTTGAAGGGAGATTAATCTAAATAGCAATAGTAAAAGAATTACCTTTCACCCTAGCTGGGGAAGTTACCTCCTCATGGTGAATAGTAAAAACTGTAAAAAGTAAAGAAAGTAAATTACTATTTACAAAAAGTAATTAAAATTATTACAAAACTAAAAACTAAAAATTAAAACGAAACTTAGAGAGGAGAACTCCTTATTTCAAATCAAGAGAATGAGAGAGAGAGTGGTGCACTGAATTCTGAAATCTCGAGCGCTCAATTTATAGGCGCGGATAAGCTTCCAGCGTCGCTACGCCAGGTCTCTCAGCGTCGCTACGCCAGCTTCTATCGACGTGGCAAGCTCTGGTTCGCTGGTTGAAGATTCTGGATAAGCTGATAAGGTGACACATGGCGCGGTGGTTGGGCTTCAATTATTGTGACACGTGGCGGCTTCTGATTGGTCGCTGAGATTCTTATCCGCCACGTGTCAGATAAGAATTAGATACTTAATTATTGATGGTGACGTGACGATGACGTGACGACGACGTGGCGACACGTGGGAAAGAGACTGTCGGCACCGTAGAATTGCGACACGTGTCACTTCCTGATTGGTGATGATGATGTGGCATGACACGTGGCAATTTTGACTTGTTGACTTGCTGACGTGGATGATGACATGGAGACACGTAGGATGACACATGGCACACGTGGTGATGATGACTGTCGGCACCATAGGATTTTGACACGTGGCACAGCGCATGTTAGCAGATCGGCTGTGATGGTGACACGTGGAACGGCGCATTTTAGCAAAGTCAAACTTTTCTCAGATTCTGATTTGTGGACCCGGCTCACGTTAGCACTGTTCGGCGCGCATTTTAGAGGTCGCATTCCCTTTTGTGAGATCCGGTGTCCAAGAACAATGCCTTCTTCCACAATGAAGTGGCATTTCTCCCAGTTGAGTACCAGGTTTGTATCTTCTCACCTTTGTAACACCTGTTCCAAATTTTGCAAACAATGGTCAAAAGAATCTCCAAACACAGAAAAATCATCCATAAAAACCTCCATATTCTGCTCCAGCATGTCTGAGAAGATGGCCATCATGCAACGCTGAAATGTAGCAGGAGCATTACATAATCCAAATGGCATCATGCGGAAAGCAAAAGTATCATAGGGACATGTAAAGGTAGTTTTCTCCTGGTCTTCTAGTGCGATGGCAATCTGATTGTATCCTGAATATCGTCCAGCATCCAACCATTTGATGATTTCTTTCTTCACAACTTCCTTCATGATTGGATTGAGTCTCCGTTGATGCTCCACTGTGGGTTTGTATTCATCATTCATCAGAATCTTGTGCATGCAAAATGATGGACTAATGCCTCGAATGTCTGCTATAGTCTAGCCAATGGCTCTTTTGTGCTCTCGTAACACTCTCAGTAGCTTTTCTTCCTGATCCAATGTTGGAGAAGAAGAAATAATAATAGGTAATTCAGAAGAGTTTCCAAGAAATGCATACCTGAGATGCTCGGAAGTAACTTCAGCTCCAACTATGGTGGTTCTTCAATCGAAGGCTTGATTCGATCTTTCTTTGGCAATTCCAAGCTTTCAAATGATGGTGTTGCTTTGAATCGGAATGGTTTGTCAAGGTATTTGATACATTCCAAGATTTCAGCATCTAGCTCACTGTCAGTCATGTTGGTGATGCAAGCTTCAAGTGTATTTGTGGGATTTGGCTCAGTATTTTGAACGATATTTCAACAACATCAACT
Source organism: Zanthoxylum bungeanum (assembly GCA_019454045.1). Taxonomy (NCBI): domain Eukaryota; kingdom Viridiplantae; phylum Streptophyta; class Magnoliopsida; order Sapindales; family Rutaceae; genus Zanthoxylum; species Zanthoxylum bungeanum. Next base: position 45,151 of record SKCR01039250.1, on the reverse strand, counting down.
CTGAAGCATTCTTCTTCCTTTTCATCACTCGGAAATTTCATGGCTTTGAAAACATTAAAGGTCACTTCTTGGTCCTGCACTTTCATGGTCAGTTCCCCTTTTTGCACATCAATCACAGTTTTACCTGTAGCCAAGAATGGTCTCCAAGAATGATAGGTATTTCTTTGTCTTCTTCCATGTCAAGGATGATGAAATCTGCTGGAAGAATTAGTTTGTCTACTTTCACCAGCACATCTTCAACAACACCTCTTGGAAATGCAAGTGTTCGGTCAGCAAGTTGCAATGAAACTGAGGTAGGCATTGCTTCTCCAATTAGTAGTTTACTGTAAATAGAAAAAGTCATCAAGTTAACACTAGCACCTAAATCACATAAAGCCTTACCGATATAATGTTCTCCAATGGTGCATGGAACTGTGAAACTGCCAGGATCTTTCAACTTCGGGGGAAGTTTCCTCTGAATAATGGCGCTGCATTCTTCCGTTAATGCTACTGTTTCGTAGTCTCCCAATCTCCGTTTTCGTGAAAGAATGTCTTTCATGAATTTGACATAACTGGGCATTTCTTCCAAGGCTTCTACAAATGGGATGTTGATGTGCAGCTTTTTGAAAACCTCCAGGAATCGAGCAAACTGCTTGTCCAATTTGTTTTTCTGAAGACGCTGAGGAAAAGGTGGAGGTGGAGTGATCTGTTCTTTCCTTTGCTTCTTTTTCCTTTGCTTCTTTTTCCTCAATCTATTGTTCAGCTTCTTTTGGAACTTCTTCTTGGGACATCTTGATTCCAACATCTTTGTTGATTTCAGTACCGCTTTTCAAAGTAATGGCTTGACATTGCTCCTTCCCTCGGTTCCTTGGATTGGGTTCTGTGTTGTTGGAAGATTTCCTGGTGGTCTGTAACTCTGAGCATTGGCCAGTTGGCCGATTTGATTCTCCAGTGCTTTGATGGAAGCTGATTGGCTCTGAAAGATGGAATCATACTTTTTTAACTGAGCCAGGACTTATGCTATTCCTGGTTCATTTGCCTGCTCTGGCCTTTATTTAAAATATTGACTTAAAAAGGATACCGCTATATTGGTCGGTTGGTAATTTAATTTTAATCTGGTTTAAACCTGACTAATCAAGGATACCGCCAGATTGGTCGGTTGGTAATTTAATTTTGGTTCCTCCTTTATGGCTGGTTTATGGACAAATATTACCGCCTTAATGGCTGGTTGGACTTAATTTGACTTAATCAGGATACCGCCAGATTGGTCGGTTGGTAATATTATCACGAGTTTATATATTATTTTATGGGAGATATCTAAATTAGTAGTAGTAAAAGTAATTCCATTTACCTTAGCATTTTATTTTATTGTAATTTACTTTTCAGTATTTACTTTACCGCATTTTACTTATGTCTTTTATTTTCAAGTTTTTACTAGCCCTAGTTATGTGTTGTAACTAAATTAGTTATCTGGGGTTGTGATGAAATCCAATATCACCGTTTTATAAGGGTTAGATTATAGCTTGGGTAATATAAAGATTTATTTATTGAGTCTTAAACTTAATGCTTTTTAATTAACTGGCATTAATAAAATTGATCTGGTAAATCTAAAATGAACTAGACATAGGGATTTTAGGTTTCAGCCTTAGACTCAATAGCCCACGATCTTCCTTGAGGATAGATAACCCTTTAATAGATTTCCTTACAGGATAGGAATATACCTGTCGGGCGGGGTAGCCATAATTGGAACTTAAACTTAATGAATCCAGATAATTTGGTTGACATAGACATATTGTTCAATTGGGTTAAACTGGGTATTTGTGTCTGACCATTGACAGAGGCTTACACATAATTTAGTGTTCCAGGTTAATAAATCAATATGTTACCCAAATTATGATAACCACTTCATCTTTTAAATGATATTGGAAGAAATCACAACCCTAGATAGTTTTTAATATTGAATTTTCTTAAAACCTATTTTCGACAATTTTATTTACTTATTTTTAAATTAGAATCGTCGCCATTTCAAATCAATCAATCAACTTGTTAGATATTAGTAATCATTTGACCTCATAAAATTAATAGATTAGATATTAAGTCCTCGTGGGATCGATTTTTATACTACTTGAACGATACGTGCGCTTGCGTTATACGTGTGTGTTTACGCCGGTCAAGTTTTTGGCGCCGTTGCCGGGGACTTATTTATCTTTCACTATTAGTTTAGGGGTTAGATATCGTTAATTGTATCTAATTTCTTTTTACTTATTGTTTTTGTTTTCTTGTGTTTCAGGTTCTCAGAAACTACATGAGACGAACCAGAAGCTTTGAACTCCGACCGCTTGACCCTGAAATTGAAAGAACCATCAGACAGTTGAGAAGGGAAAGGCGAGAAGGCCAAGAAGCTTTAGTCAACATGGAACCTGAACCTTTGAACGTTGTACCACCAATTCCCATTCGAGACAGAACCATTCCGGTGGTTGACAGACTCATTTCCTGTATTGTACTTCCTCCCTTACCAGCAAATGCGTGTGTGAATCAAAACATGCATTCAGATGATTCAGCACTCAGTTCAGTTCGGGGGGAATGCAACTGAAGATCCTAATTCCCACATCAGCAACTTTCTGGAAGTTTGCGGCACTTTCAATTACAACCGAGAAGCTGAAGAAGCAATGAGACTGCGTGTTTTCCCATACTCCTTAAAGGACAGAGCTAAAGCTTGGCTACATTCATTACCAGCAGGTTCTATCACAACATGGAACATTTTAGCCACCAAATTTCTTGCAAAGTACTTTCCACCAGCCAACCGGAAAGCTGAGGAATGACATCACATCCTTTGTGCAACAAGACTCAGAAACTCTCTACGAAGCTTGGGAAAGGTACAAAGATTTACTCCGGAAATGTCCACACCATGAGATTCCAAAATGGCTTCAAGTCCAAACATTCTATAATGGACTTTCTGGAATAATGAGAACCACAATCGATGTGCTGCTGCTGGAGGAGCTTTAATGGCAAAAGGAGAAGATCAAGCCTGGGAACTAATCGAAGAAATGGCCAACAACAATTCCTTGTGGCCAACTGAAATGAGCATGATCCAAAGAATTGCAGGAATTTATGAAAGTGGAGCCAATACAGCAGTCAACACCAAGCTGGATCAAATATGAAAATTCATGGAGACTCTTACCACTGGATCCACAAGTTCACCATATGGAGAAATACCAGAGTCAAAACAACTTGAAGAAACGGTAAATTTTGTCAACAATTTCAACAGATAAGGGAACAATCCTTATTCCAACACCTACAACCCAGGGTGGAGGAATCATCCTAATTTTTCATGGAGCAACAATTCAGGCCAACAGCGGAACTATCCACCACCTGGATTCCATCAATTGGATCCAACCAATTTGCCTAAACCAATTTTGGTACAACCAAGCCCAATAAGCCCAATTACAACTTTTAAAGCCCAAATCCAATTTAAACCCAATTAATTAAACTACAAAAATTCCAAATTTCATATTTAATTAACCAAAGTGTAATCCATAATTAATTACCCAAATTAATATTTCCAAAACATCAATTAGCCTAATTAATTATGATTATTAACATCAAAACATGTCCAACACATTTTAACCAAAATCAACTCATTTCCCATGCTAACTAGTCTCGGCAATTAGGGTATTTTATGTCCAATTTTAAATCCAATCCAATTGAATCTTAAATCAACATTACCCAATTGTTTCAAGTCATCCAATGATCAAAAAAACAAAAATCCCAAGACATTAGGGCAAGTAGTAGACTCGGCCAAGCCAATATTTTTGGGCAAAATTGATCCAAACATATTTTCATGAAATTGATCCAATCAAACTTCAATTAAACATCATTTAAGCACACTCAATCAAACAATTTCATCAAATCATGCTCAAATTCATTTTACCCAATTTTAACCCTAAGTTCAAGTTTCATGCTTTAACTCGCTCTGATACCATTGTTGGGTTTCTCTAAGTCCCGAGGATCAAATAAAGCTATGAAACATAAGTACGAATACACGAAGAAGTTGCGGAATACTTACATCGATCGGTTGAAGCGATGCGGTGAAGAACAAAAATCTTCATGCCCTTTGAAACTCCTCCAAGGCTCACGGCAGTGGGCTGTTTTGGCTCATCATTTTTGGTCCAAGCTCCAACTTTTGGGTGGTGATTCCAAGCTCACAAGTGGGTTTCCCTATCACCTTTGTATGTCTCCAAATGTGTGCTAGCACTTGGTTATTTTTGCCACAAAAATCACCTAGCTTCTCATCTTCATGTCTCGGCAGTGAGCAGTTTTGAAGAAGAAAATATTCTGCCCATTTGGGCGTGAGAGAAGAGAAGGAAAGAGAGAGGAATGTCTTGGTGGTTGGGTGAATTTGTGTATCTAATACACTTATGAATTTCGAAAATTCATTTTCCTAATTTTGCTTTCCAAAAGTCAAGCCATTAAAGGCTACAACCACTACATCCACTATTCACATCACTCAATCAATCAAGTGATAAGTTATCACATCACTCAAAGTGACTAATGATTTGACGCTTGATGTGACTAATGATTTGACGCTTGATGTGACTTGCGGGCCGCACTTGAATTCGAAATGCGAGTGCGCTCGCAAACACTCCCGGGCTCGGGTTCGCTAATTCCAAATTAACGAATTTTCCGTTGCGACGTAATTAAATAATTATGCCTAGCAAAATCACTATTCACATCGCTAACGAATTAATTCTAAATTAAATCGTTCGCCCGAATTAAAATCTAATTTCAATTCCGCATCGAAATCTAATTTCGTATAATATATCGAATATATTATTATCGATTAATTCCAAATTAATCGTTCTCTCTCTTTAAATGATATTTTATCCCAGATAAAATATCTCCGTAATTAATCCCAGATTAATTTTCTCTCTCGTCTAATTAATCCCAGATTAATAAAGTGCGAGTCATACGTCATCGGTGAATCTTCGGGAAGCGACCCATGAGATCCCCGGATATGTTGGAAGTAAATCCGGTCGTCGGACTATCCGAACACGTATGTACCTAGTACTACGTTTATACCGATTTACAAGACAAGGTTGGCTTCTAGCAAAGCGCCATGCCTACCAAATTCTCCAGAAATATCCTTACAGGAATATGTGATCTATATCAGGCGTAGTATACGTAGTATTGCGCATCTCGATCTACTATCAGATGTCACGTGCTAGGCCTGGGGCTGGAATTGTGTCTACCCCGTTCGAAGCACATATCAGATCTCTGGTAACTAGTCTCTATAATCGGATATACATGACCTAGTCATAATATCCCGATAGCTGCAGCATATAAGAGAACAAGTTCCGTATCCTACGTGATCATCATCTCCACTATTACTGGAGTGATACTTCCATCTCGACATCACACCCAATACACTACGATTCTCAATATACCCAGAAGAGGCGTACACAGAACCTGTTAAATCCCTGGACGACCAAAACCAAAGTACATTGATTGTCGCAAGTATTAGCGGTGCAAGTCTCAGGTTAAGACCAAATACACCTACCCTGATTTGGACTTCCATAGACACATAGTAATACTACCAATGGAATTCTGAGGGGTCTATCCAGAGCGAAGCTGTTTTCCGTACCATCGGTAAAACACAACCTCCTACTACACTTGCATGAGTATCCTATACCCAAATATATGATAACTATGCTGTTATGCCCTCACAACGCGCACAAGTGTAATACTAGTCTATTCCGCATTATCGATGTCCAATCTCGATAATACTACAACTGGGGATATTTAATGATTAAACCTTTATGGATTGATACTGTCTCATATCATCTCAATCCATGAACTAATCATATGGACCTTTCATCATTTATACATCTTGGTGATCTAATCACAAATGATAAAAGAGCAATTTCCTTTGTCACATAGTTAATTTGTACAACAACACCATGATCTGTACAAATAGTGACACTATGGGTCATAACTGTCCAAAAATTTCTACATTTGAAATATTAAAGACGAATCCCCTAACCCCCAATATTTTTATTTTTAATCTAGGGAAGTGGTGAAGCATAATATTCACGAGTTTAATAATTGATTTTCTTTAAAATGTATTGTACATTGACTTGTTTATTGAATCTTAACCTTAATGCTTCTTGTTGCCTGATAACCAATAAGATTGATATGGTAAACTTAAAACGAACTTGGAAAAGAGATTTTAGGTTTCAGCCTTAGATTCAATAGCTCACGATCTCACTTTAGAGATTTCCTTCCAGGATAGGAATATACCTGTCGGGCGTGAGAGGCCATAATTAGAACTTGACCTTAATGAATTCGGGTAACTTAGTTAACATAGGAATATAGTTAATTAGGTTACTTTGGGTGTTTGCATTCGACAATCAGAAAAGGCTTATACATATTTTCGTGTTTCAGGTTAACAACTAATATATTACACTTATATAGGAGAATCAATTCATCATTAGAATAATAATGGGGGGATTCACAACCCTAGATTTTTTCTTTATTATTAATTTCCTTTGTTTTATTTTGTATTTTTATTTATTTATTTTAATCAAATCCAACTTCAACCAGCGAACAAACCCTTCCAACCTCAATTAGATACTAGTAAACATTTAGCGTCAATAATTAATAATAGTAAAGGAATTAAGTCCTCATGGGATCGATATTTTTATACTACTTGAGCAATACGTGTGCTTGTGTAACGTGTGTGATTTCACCCGATCAAGTTTTTGGTGCTATTGTTGGGGACTTATTTTTCTTGTGTTATTAATTTTGAAGCTATATATTTTACTTGTATCTAATTATCTTTATCTTTATTTTCTTATCTTTCATTTTTATTTGTTTATTTTATTTTCAGGTGGTTGAAAATGGATCCTTATTGGGCGATGGAAGCATTAAAAAATTTAAAAGGTGAAGATACATCCCATATTAGGGAGACACAATCCGATTTTCTGAGGCCAGTTGTCCAGCCCAACAACTATCAGTGGATGTCAGAGAGCATTAACACAAAATTTGCTCAACCATTTCAAAGTATGATAATAAGATCTGAGGTATGTGATGGTAACCATTCTAGAAATCATTGCACATTCAATTATAGTTCGGGGTGGCAGAATTATCAAAGACCTTCATACACAGAACCAACATATTTCACTGAATTTTATTATCCATCTTATCCATCATCAACCTACGATCTTCAAGAACCAGAACCATCAGTGGTAGAACAATTGATGGACATGCTCAAGAAACAAGATGAATAATTTACTAACATGTTCGAAAAATCATTCGAGATGTTCATGAAACGGGAAGCTGAACTTAATGCAAAATTTCAGAGTCAAGCAGCAACCATACAGAGAATGACAGATCAAGTGAGACAATTAATAGAAAACCAAAGCTACATAGCTCACGAAGCATTTTTTGATGACACTGATGAAGCCTTCGAGTACCAAAGATTTCATGATGACACCTTAACAGGGAAGAGGCTAAGCAGTATTAAGAATTAAAGGTATCAGTTCAGGAGCCCGGAAATGCAGAATCTCAATTTGATAATTCTCTGGTCGCTGAGTGCATTTATAGAGAGAAACAAGTAGAAGAGCTACCCGTACCATTCGTACCAACCACAGAGGATGTAGGCCTACAGACAGACATATATTTACATCCTTAAATTGATACTTGTGGAGCATGCATTGCACAGTGTTGGGATGTATGCCCTAGAGCTACATGTAATGTAAATGGCTTTATACGTTTTTGAAATAAAATGATGCATTATTCATTTATCAAAATGTTTTTTTAATTTTCGCATATTATAAATTATCTTGATTATCCTAGATTACTTATGTGCCTTCAGACTTAGTGTATGAGTTTCATACACAAGAGGATTTAAGTCTGAAGTTAGTAATCTTAAATAGTCCATAGAGAGCAAACAAAGCGGGTATTTTGTTTGTGGTTTATCTATAGCTACGGTTCATTCTATATTTGTATGATGACCTTGATCCAGGATTGTCCATGTCGAGACATGAGAATGGAGGCATATTGTATGATGTGATCATATAGGACTGGAACCAGATGGAAATGACATTCCTATAACATCCGTTAAACAAAGAAGTCATTTCAATCTACTAGATGGTCATATATGGATTGATCTTAATCCTGAATGTACTACGAACTCCTACATGTTGGACAATTATGACCCATAGCATCACTATTTGTACATATCATGGTGTTGTTGTACAAATTAACTATGTGACAAAGGAAATTGCCCTTTTATCATTTGTAATTAGATTACCAAGATATATAAATGATAGAAGGTCTTTATGATTAGTTCCGGATTGAGATGATATGAGACAGTATCAATCCACGAAGGTTTAATCATTAAATATCCCTAGTCATAGTATTATCGAGATTGGACATCGATAATGTGTAAAAGACTAGTATACACTTGTGCGCTTTGTGGGAGCATAACAGCATAGTTCTCATATATTTGGGTATAAGATACTCATGAAAGTGTAATAGAAGGTTGTGTTTACCGATGGTACGGAAACAGCTTCGCTCTTGATAGACCCCTCGGAATTCGATTGGTAGTATGACTATGTGTCAATGGAAGTCCGAATCAGGGTAGGTGTATTTGGTCTTAACCTGAGACTTACACCGCTAATACTTGCGACAATCAATATACTTTAGTTTTGGTCATCCAGGGTTTTAACAGGTTCTTCGTACGCCTCTTCTAGGTATATGAGAATCGTAGTGTATTGGGTGTGATGTCAAGACGGAAGTATCACTCCAGTCATAGTGGAGATGATGATCACGCAGGATACGAAACTGGTGCTCTTTTGTACTGCAGCCATCGGGATAATATAACTAGGTCATGATTATCCAATTATAGAGACTAGTTACCAGAGATCTGATATGTGCTTCGTACGGGGCAGACACAATTCTAGCCCTAGGCCTTGCACGTGACATCCGATACTGGATCGCAATACGCAATACTACGTATACTACGCCTGATATAGATCACATATTCCAGTAAGAATATTTCTGGAGAATTGGGTAGGCACGGTGCTTTGCTAGAAGCCAACCATGTCTTGTAAATCGGTAAAAATGTAGTACTAGGTACGTACGTGTTCGGATAGTTCGACGACCGGATTTACTGCCAACATATCCGGGGATCTCATGGGTCGCTTCCCAAAGTTTCACCGATGACGTATGACTCGCACTTTATTAATCTGGGATTAATGATAAGAGAGATAAAATTAATCTGGGATTAATTACGGAGATATTTTATCTGGGATAAAATATTATTTAAAGAGAGAGAACGATTAATTTGGAATTAATCGATAAAATAATATATTCGATATATTATACGAAATTGGATTTCGACGCGGAATTAAAATTAGATTTTAATTCGGGCGAACGAGTTAATTTAGAACAAATTCGTTAGCGACGTGAATAGTAAATTTGCTAGGCAAAATTATTTAATTGAATTTGATTTAATTGCGTCGCAACGGAAAATTCGTTAATTTGGAATTAGCAAACCTGAGCCCGGGAGTGTTTGCGAGCCCACTCGCATTTCGAATTCAAGTGCGGCCCACAAGTCACATCAAGCGTCAAATCACTAGTCAATCAATTGACGTGATGTCTAGTCACTCTGAGTGATGTGACAACTTGTCACTTGTGAATAGTGATGGTAGTGGTTGAAGGCTTTAAAGCCTTGTACCAAATTTTGGTAAATGGATTTTTGAATTTCATTTTTGTGTATTAGATACACAACACACCACATCACACTCTCTCTCTCTCCCTACACAATTCAGCCAATAGGCCAATTTTCTTCCTCTCTCCATTCGGCACTTAGTGCCATTTTTCTTCTTGATTCTTGCTTGGCCGAGAACAAAGGAGAAGCCAAAGGGAAATTTGTGGTAAAATTTCCAAGTGCTAGCACACTAAAAGGGTCATCCAAGGTGATAGAGAAACTAACTTATGAGCATTGAATCACAACAAAAAGCTTGGAGCTCCCATGGAGGTGGTGACCGAATTCTCAAGGAGCACAAAACAGCCCACTGCCGAGAGCTTCTAGGAGGAGCAAAAGGATTTTGTGTTCGTCGCATCGCAAAGCCGATCAATGTAAGTATGATTCCGCCATGCTTCTTTGATTTATTCGCACATATGATTTCTTGCTTGAATTGATCTTGGGACTAACTAGAAACCCAACACTACGTAGTAGGCTATGTCCTTTGATTTACAAAGATGAGGTTGGTGTAGCAGTCCCAACCAATAGCTACGTACTTTGGGGGCATGGTCTGTTGTGTAGTTGGGAACGTTTTACATAGATATGGAGTTCACTCCTTCTTAAGAGAAGTAAAGGAATATCTTTCTTAAGGGTTGATTCGGTACTTGAACGGTTAGAGCGCTCAAGTCTTTCTATTACAAACAGAAAGATTAAAATTCATAATGGTTATGAATAAATCGTTCATTAAATAATCAATGGTACTTAAGGTAAAAATATTTAGAGGGGTATAACAGACATTATTACCCGGCTCTAATTACGAGATACCCGTGAAGGGTTAATTCGTATGTATTGACTATATCAATAGACACCGACTGGTTCGGCTTAATATATCTTCTGCTGACAACGAGAGTGCAACTTCAGGTTCTTAGTGGAATAACCCGGAGTTAATAATTTGAAATATTTAAAGAGCTAAATTAATATTTCGAGATTATTGGAGCTCGGAACCGTAGGTCCATTTGGTCCATGTGCTAGTTCGATATACTATAACAGATTTAGTATAATTGGATAGTCCAATTATATACTCACAAAGGTATAAATATTATTAATATGATTAATAGTATTATTTTGTCACACTTGAAACCTTATATTAAAAATTTAATATATTGTTTTATTAAATATATGATATTTAAACACATGTTATTTAATTATATTAGATATAATTAAATGAAAGATTAAATTAGTAATTTCCAAATTTTGGGTTTTGGAAACCCTTGGATTTAAAGATTAAGTTAGTAATTTCCAAATTTTGGGTTTTGGAAACCCTTGGATTTAATTTGGAAGTTCCAAATTATTTAATGGCATTTAACCTTTTATTTTGTAACATATATTTTATTATGGTAATTAAATTTGGTGTTACAAAATTAATAAAAAAAGGACATGTGTGGCCGAATTTGGGCTTGGAGGAATATGTAGGGTTTTGTTTTATTTTGTAAAATTAAACAATAAGTATAAAAAGGAAAATATCATTTTTCTTTTGTAAGCCTTTCATTCTAACCCTAGCCTCCATATTCTTCTTCTTCATTCTCTCTCAAAAGTTGAGACAAATCAAAAGAAAGAAAAAGAAGAAATTAAAAACAAATATCAAGTGTGTTTAAATCTCTAAATCGTTTAGGGATTGTTTAGTAAGTCTTGCCCACACAAGTTTCTGTTGGTAACGAGATATAGTTCGGAAGACTTATTGGTGTCCAACAAATCATCATCTTCATCGCATTCTTGTTGTTGATGGCAGTGAGCATTATTTTTGCTCATTGCCGCCATATACTTGGTGAAACAGAACTCGATTTGGTTTCGTTTTAATCCAGTTTTTTTTGGGAATATTTTTTATTATTTTGAGGCTGTGTTGGGGTTGTTTTCAAGTGAAAAATCAGAACCAAAACGCAGTCTTAGTCCACACATTTAGGGGCTGTTTCTGTAGTGCGTTGGGCGCGAATCGAGTCCAAAACAGTCCAGTTTTTGTCCAATTGTTTGGGGCTGTTAGGGGACTGTTCCGGGGTTGTTTCGGGGCTGGAATTTTATATAAAACCAAAGCAAAATTTCATTGGTGGTGGCAGTAACATTCTACAATTAAAGGAGAAGGGCAAAAATATTTTTCAAGTCTGATCCGTGTGCCTAAACCGTTTCCGCTGCGCAAGGAAAGTGTTTCATACAATTGGCATCCAGAGCAAGGTTGAAAAGTGTTCTTAACCCTTCTCTTTTTCATTTAAGTTATTGTTTTTAATATGTTTATATGAGTTATAAATATTGATATGCATGTTTAGATGAGTAGGCACAAAATATTATTCATATGATGAATGATTATTATTTTTTCAGGTGATGAATGGATTTTGCATTGGTCGTAAATTCTTCCAGCTCTTATTTTCATATTGGTTTTTTTTTGGATGTAAGGCCATAAGGCCATTGTTTACAATTGTTGTATTTTTATTTTCAAATGTAAAAATTTCAATTGTTGTAATTTGGAGCACCGAAGTCGCAAAAGGAGCCAACACCACCTTGGAGCGTGATTTGAAGACCAAGGGATGCCTTGGGTACATTTTGTACTAATTAGATTAGTATAAGGAAAAATAAAAGCACGGTCACTGCAAAATATTTTTTATGTTATATGTATGTTTAATTCGAATTATTTGAATAACATGTCATATAACTTAAGGTGTCAACTCCTGTATTTCACATGCCATAACATGCTTTAGATGCATTATCATTATAGACATGAAATATGATTTTATGTGATTTAACATGTTTAAATTAGAATATGATATGCATGGAAAATTAATTAATTGGATTAATTGGTTTTAAGGTTTAAAATTTGAATTATAATATATTGGGCTTAATTAATGTATAATAAATTCCATTGGAATATAGGATGGAAACCCATACATAAATTCCATAACCGAATCCGAATGGACGATAATGTGGTTTGCACTCGAGATATAATTTCACGTACCATTGGATTTTATAACGCACTAAGATTAATTAAATAGTTTAATATAAATCTTGACCCTTTTAGGATTCTAAAATTTTAAACCTATTAGTGTTTAGTATTTTAAAAGTTAAAATATAATAGGCCACTAATACAACTCTAATTAAATTAGTTTAATTGAGTAATACATTTAGTAGAGACTAATGGAAATTAGTGATATAATTTTTAAGAGTTAAAAATGGTTAGGTCACTAATATTGTATTATTGTAAATAAGAGTTATGATTTAGCCGCCATAAATTTATTCACACTAGTTAAATTAAGATATTAGATATTTTATAAATAGAAACCTTAATCTCAATATAGTGAGTAGGAGAGGGATATACGACAGTATATCCCCCGATCTCCGTTGTTAGTCCGAAAATGTGAGATTCAAAAGGCGCCTCGAGACTATTTTTCTTTCGTCCCCCTACGGATGGTGTCCATTTTGGGTCAATATCAGGTTTGGATTCCGAGAGGATAGGGATTCTAGATGTATCTTGTGAACTAACCTACCCTACGACGGCACTTCACTCGTTAAGTCCAATAATCTCGAAATGGCGGGTCACACTCACAAAGAAATAATTAACTGTTAATAAAATTCCTTGATCGAATCAAACGGTAGTTGTTTAATATAGGAATAAGAGTTATTCCCGCATATATTAAACAACAGAGATTGTCTCTATCTATCATGCAAGTACTTTACCTACCCTACGGCGGCACTTACTTGTGGGATGATAGATTTCTATGGCATAGTAATTTTCTTAGGTTTCTTATTCGTTATTCATGGCTCATGCATCATGTTTAATTTTATGCCAAAATTATTTGATGATTTTAATATGCGATGAATGAATGTTAAATGTATGTTTATTACATTTTTTAGCCATGGCTTCTCCAATTATTTCAATACACTCAAATGATAAATTAACGGGATAAAATTATGTTAAGTGGAAAAGTAACATGAACGCTATCCAGGTATGTGAAGACCTAAAGTTTTTCCTGACAGAGGAGTGTCCTCCCGAGCTGGCCAGAAATGCTGGCCAAGCTATGCGCGATACCTACCAGAAATGGATCGCAGCAAATGAGAAAGCCCACCGCTACTTGCTAGCAGAGATGTTCGAGGTTCTTACTGCAAAGCATAAACCTATGGCTTCAGCATCTCAGATGATGGAGTCATTACAGGGCATGTTCGGGAAGCCTTCGCAGCGTCAACGTCATGAGGCCATGGTCTGAGCGATGACTGCTAGGATGAAGGATGAGACATCAGTCAGAGAGCACGTCTTGAGGATGATGACCTATCTCAACATTGCTGAAACCCATAGAGCTCGTATTGACGAGCGTAGCCAGGTGACCATGATTATGGAAACTCTTCCGAAGAGTTTCCTACAGTTTAAAAGTAACTATGTTATAAACAATTTGACTTTTACTTTGACCAAGCTACTTAATGAGCTCAACCACTACGAGTCCATGCTTGTTGATCGTCGTAAGTCCAGTACTGAGGCAAATGTTGCCGAGTCTTCTAAATCTGCAAAGATGAAGAAGAAGAGCACTGGGAAGGCTAAGGCTAAGCCCCTGAAGAAGAAGAACAAGAAAGGCTCCAAGGATGCCAAGCCCAAGGGAAAGTGTTTCCACTGCAACAAGACTGGGATTGGAAAAGGAATTATCTTAAATACCTTGCTGAGCTGAAAGAGAAAAAAGATACAGGTAAATATGATTTACATGTTATCGAAACTCTATTAGTGGAGGATGATAAATCTGCTTGGATTGTTGATTCTGGAGCTACTAACCATGTTTGTTCTTCTTTGCAGCTACTTGACTCATGGAGGGACCTTGCTGAAGGTAACTAAACCATGAGGGTCGAGATAGGGGATGCCGTTTCAGCAATAGCAGTGGGAGTTTCTAGTTTAAATTTTACAAATAATAGTTATTTAAATTTGTAAATGTGTTATTCATTTCTGGATTTCGCAGGAATTTGATTTCTGTTTCTAAAATTTTGTATGATGGTTATTCAGTTTCTTTTAATAGCAATTTAGTTATTATTGGTAGAAATGGATTAACCATATGCACAGAAAACTCATAAAATAACTTGTATGTGTTAAGACCGTTAACACACAGGTCACTGCTCAACACTGAAATGTTTAAGGATGAGAAACCTAAAACTAAATGGCAAAAGATTTCTCACGATGACACATATCTATGGCATCTTAGACTTGGTCATATCAACCTTGACCGAATAGATAGATTGATAAAGAATGGAGCCTTAAACCAGTTAAAGCTCGAACTTTACCAGTCTGCGAATCCTATTTAGAAGGAAAAATGAACAAGAGACCTTTTACTGGAAAAGGTATAAGAGCTAGTCAACCACTTGACCTATTACATTCGGACGTTTGCGGACCGATGAATGTAAGAGCCCGAGGTGGTTATAAATACTTCGTCACAATAATTGACGATTATTCTAGATATGGGTATGTTAACATAATGCAGCACAAGTTAGATACTTTTGAAAAGTTCAAAGAGTATCGTGCTGAGGTTGAGAACCAGTTAGGTAAAACAATCAAAACTCTACGCTCAGATCGTGGAGGAGAATACCTTGATAGAGATTTCGAGGAATTTTTAGTTGAGCATGGGATAGTATCCCAGCTCATAGCACCTGGAACACCACAGTAAAATGGTGTTGTAGAAAGGAGAAATCAGACACTACTAGACATGATGAGATCTATATTTAGTTATAGCTCAATTCCTAGTTCCTTCTGGGGATATGCATTGCAAACTGCAATGCATATATTTAATGTAGTTCCATCTAATTCTGTTCCTAAGACTCCCTTAGAGTTATGGAGTGGTCGTAAAATTAGTTTATGATATTTTCGCATATGGGGGTGTCCAACACATGTGATGAAGAATAAGACTACAAAGTTGGAATCACGTTCCCAGGTGTGCCTATTTGTAGGCTATCCTAATGAGACTATGGGTGGATTCTTCTATAGCCCTGAAGATAATAAAGTGTTTACATCGAAAAATACTATGTTTCTAGAGGAGGACTATATGAGGGAGTTTAAGCCTCGAAGTAAAGTGTTACTCGACGAGTAACTTACTGGTTCGACCAGCACACCATCGTCAATGACAGTTGACAAATACATATCACCTTTGACATCTGAGCGTCAAATGCAATCTCATCAGAATGATCTACTACTTAGACGTAGTGGGAGGGTTGTACGACAACCTGATCGCTATCTTGGTGTTGGAGATGCATAAGTTTTCGCATCCAGCGATGGTGTAGATGATCCATTGACCTATCGTAGTGCAATGGATGATTCTGATAAAGAGGAATGGCTCAAACCCATAAACCTAGAGATGTAGTCTATGTACTCCAACTCAGTCTGGGAACTTGTAGACCAACTTGATGGGGTGAAACCCATAGGTTGAAAGTGGATTTACAAGAGGAAGAGGGGAGTAGATGGGAAGGTACAGACCTTCAAGGCTAGGCTAGGGGCCAATGGTTACACCTAGAAAGAGGGATTTGACTATGAGGAAACTTTTTCGCCAGTAGCCATGCTCAAATCCATATGCACTCTTCTATCCATTGCCACATATTATGACTATGAAATTTGGCAAATGGACATCAAAACCGTATTCTTGAATGGCAATCGTGATGAGAGTATTTATATGGTACAACCATAAGGGTTCATAGCCCAAGGTCAAGAGAAAAAGGATTGCAGGCTGTAAAAGGTCTATTTATGGACTTAAGCAAACATCTCGATCTTGGAATATAATATTTGATACCACAATCAAGTCTTATGATTTTGAGAAAAATGTTAATGAGCCTTGTGTATACAAGCGCATCATTGACGGGAAGGTGGTTTTTCTTATTTTATACGTCGATGATATTTTACTCATTGGGAATGATATAAAGATCTTATCGGATGTGAAAACCTGGCTAGCTAACCAATTCCAAATGAAATTTTTCGGAGAGGCTAGTTATGTTCACGGGATTCAAATACTTTGAGATCGCAAGAAATGACTGTTAGATATGTCTCAGGCATCCTATATCGACAAGATCCTTGTACGATTTGGGATGCAGAATTCCAAGAAAGGTAATCTGCTTTATTGGCATGAAATTCATTTGTCAATGGAACATTTTCCTAAGACACCTCAAGATGTTGAGGAAATGAGACATATCACATATGCCTCAGCAGTTGGTAGTCTCATTTATGATATGTTATGCAAGAGACCAGACATATGTTTTGCAATGGGAGTGGTCAGTAGGTTTCAATCGAACCCAGGATTGGATCATTGGGTGGCTGTGAAACATATTCTCAAGTATCTTAAGAGAACGAGAGCTTATATACTAGTATATTCCGGTGAGGATATGATCCTAAGGGGATATACAGACTCTGATTTTCAAACAGATGTCGATTCTAGGAAATCAACATCTGGATCAGTGTTTACCCTAGGTGGTGGGACTATAGTATGGCAGAGTATAAAGCAATCTTGCATTGCTGACTCCACCTTGGAGGCTGAATATGTAGCAGCTTGTGAAGCAGCTAAGGAAGCAGTCTGGCTCCGTAAATTCTTTGGAGATCTCGAAGTTGTTCCAGATATGGATAGACCACTCACACTTTATTGCGATAATAATGGTGTAGTGGCAAACTCCTAAGAACCAAGAAGCCACAAGAGGGGAAAGTATATAGAGAGGAAATATCATCTCATCAGGGAGATAATGCAGAGAGGTGACGTTACCGTCACAAAGATTGCATCCGCAGAGTATCTGACTGATCGTTTACAAAGACCTTGTCGATTAAAGCGTTTGAAGGTCACCTAGATGGTCTAGGATTATGTGACATGTCCCATTTACTCTAGTGCGAGTGCTCAGTTAGGATGTATGCCCTAGAGCTACATGTAATGTAAACGAATTTATATGTTTTTGAAATAAAATGATGCATTATTTATTTATCAAAATGTTTGTTTAATTTTCGCATATTATAAATTATCTTGATTATCCTAGATTACATATGTGCCTTCAGACTTAGTTTATGACTGTCATACACAAGAGGATTTAAGTCTGAAGTTAGTATTCTTAAACAGTCCATAGAGAGCAAACAAAGCGGTTCTTAAACAGTCAAGAGGATTTAATTTTGTTTGTGGTTTATCTATAGCTGCGGTCCATTCTATATTTGTATGACGACCTTGATCCGGAATCATCCATGTATAGACATGAGAATGGAGGCACATTGTATGATGTTTTCATATATGACTGGATCTAGATTGAAATGACATTCTTATAACATCTTTTAAACAAAAAAAGTCATTTCAATCTATTAGATGGTCATATATGGATTGTTCTTAATCCTGAGTGTACTATGAACTCATACATTGCAAGCTATGTCCTATGATTTACAAAGGTGAGGTTTGTCTAGCAGTCCCGACCAATAGCTATGTACTTTGGGGGCATGGTCTGTTGTGTAGCTGGGAAAATTTTACATAGATTTGGAGTTCACTCTTTCTTGCGAGAAGTAGAAGAGTATATTTCTTAAGGGTTGATTCGATACTTGAACGGTTAGAGTGCTCAAGTATTTCTATTATGAATATAAATATTAAAATTCATAATGGTTATGAATAAATCGTTTATTAGAGAATCAATGGTACTTCAGGTAAAAATAATTAGAGGGGTATAACAGATATTATAACCCGGCTCTAATTACGAGATACTTGTGAAGGGTTAATTCGTAAGTAGTGACTATATCGATGGACACCGACTTGGTTCGACTTAATATATCTTCTGCGGCAACGAGAGTTCAACTTCGGGTTTTTAGTGAAATAACCCAGAGTTAATAATTCAAAATATTTAATTAAGAGCTTAATTAATATTTCGAGATTATTGGAGCTCGGAACCGTAAGTCCATTTGGTCCCCGTGCTAGCTCGATATACTATAGCGGATTTAGTATAATTGGATAGTCCAATTATATACTCACAAAGGTATAAATATTATTAATATGATTAATAGTATTATTTTGTCACACTTGAAACTTTATATTAAAAAGTTAATATATGGTTTTATTAAATATATGATATTTAAACACATGTTATTTAATTATATTAGATATAATTAAATGAAAAAGTTAAGTTAGTAATTTCCAAATTTTGGGTTTTGGAAACCCTTGGATTTAATTTGGAAGTTACAAATTGTTAATTGGCATTTAACCTTTTATTTTGTAACATATCTTTTTTTATCGTAATTAAATTTGGTGTTACAAAATTAATAAAAAAAGGACATGTATGGCCGAATTTGGGCTTGGAGGAATATGTAGGGTTTTGTTTTATTTTGTAAAATTAAACCCTAAGTATAAAAAGGAAAATATGATTTTTCTTTTGTAAGCCTTTCATTCTAACCCTAGCCTCCATCTTCTTCTTCTTCATTCTCTCTCAAAAGTTGAAACAAACCAAAAGAAAGAAAAAGAAGAAATTAAAAACAAATATCAAGTGTGTTTAAATCTTTAAATAATTTAGGGATTGTTTAGTGAGTCTTGCCCACACAAGTTTTCGTTGGTAACGAGATATAGATCGGAAGACTTTTTGGTATCGAACAAATCATCATCATCATCTCATTCTTGTTGTTCACGGCAGTGAGCATTGTTTTTGCTCATTGCTGCCCATATACTTAGTGAAACAGAACTCAAATTGGTTTTGTTTTAATCCAGTTTTTTTTTTGGAATATTTTTTGATGTTTTGGGGCTGTGTTGGGGTTGTTTTCAAGTGAAAAAATAGAACCAAAACGCAGCCTTAGTCCAAACATTTCAGGGGCTGTTTCTGCAGTGCGTTGGGCGCGAATCGAGTCCAAAACAGTCCAGTTTTTGTCTGGCTGTTCGAGGACTATTTCGGGAATGGAATTTTGTATAAAACCGAAGCAAAATTTCAGTGGTGGTGGCAGTAACATTCGACAATTAAAGGAGAAGGGCATGAAAAATTTTTCAAGTCCGATCCGTGTGCCTAAACCGTTTCCGCTGCGCAAGGAAAGCGTTTCCTACACACAAATGTCTAATGAAGAGCTGAACGAAGAAATGATAAAATACATTTGTTCAGAATTGGTGGATCAAGATGCATGGCAAATACAAGAGCAAATGTGGGAGCATAACAAAAATCTCATTACACCAGATGAGACATCACACCATTGGGGAGTACATGTCGAGGACACCGCCCAAAAAAATGACAGAATGGTACAACTATTCAAAGTCAAGCACCATACAAGACCTTCTGATATAATGTCATTCCTTTCACAAACCATTGGAGCTTCAAAGTTCAAGAATGTGGCACGAGCACTGAGTTAGACAAAATTCTTTTGGTGACTTTATTGTTGGAAGAGACCCTTCAAAAGAAACGCAAATGGCATGTTCGTCTCTAGGATGTCCAAGACCACGCTAAAGTCTCATTGAAGGACAAACTTCAGTCACGTCTGGCTGAAAACATAAAATTTAGCGATAGTAGGGAGGCAACCCATGTAAATTTTATTTTTATTTTATTTTTGTATTTTGTGAACATATGTTGTAGCATTTTTAATTTTCTGTGTTAGTTTAGTAGGAAAAAGCACATACGGAGCACTTAAATAAAACCAAGCCAATGAAAACAGGATCCATCAAGGAATGGTGTCTAACAAATCGAGTAATTTGCACGGTAGTGTTGTTCTTTTATCTTTATTTTGTTTTATATTGCATTGGGGATAATGCTAATTTTAGGTTTGAGGGTGATTATTGCATGCTCTATCTTGTTATTTCCTAAATATTTTATTTTGTTCAATTCATGTTTTCTTTTTGTACACTAATTAGTCGATGTTTTCTAAACTCTTCTTCTTCTTTTTAAGACATTGAGGACAATGTCTCAATTAGGTTGAGGGAGGGGATAATTGACTAGTTTATTTTTAGTTTTCTTTTGTTTCTTTTCCTTAGTTGTCTAGTTTGTTTTTAATTTTCTTGGTTTTGTTTTTGTTTTTGTTGTGTTTGTTTTTATTTTTACTTAATTTTTAACTAACCAAGTGAAATTGTTGTTTTGAGATAGCTGTGTAAGGAGTTTGCGCTCTTGAGACGTGTCTCAATCTATTTCGTAACAAGTTAACTTTTATTTATTTCCTTTTGAATTATTTAAATTTGTGAATTCTCCATAATATTGATTAATTTGATCTTCATATGCTCATTTGACAGGTATTATCAACATACACGGTAACATATGAACATGGTTGTAAGTCAAAATTTTGTAATATTCAGTTCTCTAGTTTATTGGAGCTAGCACCTAAAGGCAGTGAAATATTTACTTAAAAAAAAGAATAATACTGACCAAATTTTACTTAGTAACCGGACGTCTTGCCTAGAAAGCAGTGACTGTTCACGTCAAATGGTACAACTTGAGTTAATTAGATAATAAGTAAGCTTCTACTTAGTAAGCGAACATCTTGCCTGGCCAGTAGTGATTGTTCGTGTGAAACGGTAGAGCTTAACTAGTGTAATAAAGCTTTTACTCAGTAACCAGACATCTTGCCTCAGTAAGCATTGATTGTTCGCGTCAAACGGTAAAGCTTAATAAAAAAAAACATGTTTATTGCTTATAAATAAACTTTCATTGCCAAAAGGTGTGAACTCTAACATAACTTTAGGATAAAAATAGTACTCTCTGTTCAACTATACTTGTGAATATTATGGGTACAATAAATTGATTAATACCTTATTGATTGTGTATATTAAGAATGGTAAAAAGAATATGAGAATTTACTTATTTGGTAATTTAAAAAGAAATAAAACAATTACTAACTTGGATAAGAATTTCACTTTTTAGTTGAATTTTTAGTTTATTTATTTTGTTTCTTTTAACTTTTGTTTGATTGCATTTAATTGACGTTTGTGGGTATTTTCGTTGTAAACCTTCACGAGACTACAACTCGTCCACTAGGGATACCTAGGGGTTTGAAGGCTTGTTGCATACGCTAAATGCAACCGTGATCCCTACGAAAGTGGCTTAGGGTAATTTAGTATTAGTTGATTATTTCATTTTTTTTATCGAGGACTAGCAAAATGTTAGGTTTGGGGGTGTGATGAGTGGAAAATATATCAATATTTACCACCCCTTTTACTTAATATTTTGTATGGTTTCTCAAGTTTTATGAACGTTTTGATGTGTTTTAGTTTATTTTACAGATAAATGAAAATCGGGACTCAATGGAATCAATCAGGATGAAATGTGGAACAAATAAGGGCAAAAAATGGACTTGACATTTGGATTTTGGAGGTTGGAAACTTGAAATTGCGTTCTAATGAAGTATAATTTCGGAAATTTCAACTTTACTCAATTTTCATATTTTAGCCATAACTTTTTACTCCGATATCGGATTGAGGTGATTCAAGTTTCAGATGTAAAAACACTCAATGATCTAAAACTTTAATGCTCATAAGAATTTCGAATTCTGAAGTTTGCAAGACTAAAATTGATAAAAGGTCCAAAGTATGTTATGTGTAATTATTCAAGTCATTATAAAAAAAAAATAAAAACAAAAATGGAAAATTACATTTTACAATTTACAATTGTCAAACTTCCACCAAACATGAGGATTTGGTGGAGTGTCTGGTTCCATGTTTGGTGGCATGTTTGGTGGAGAAATTGGTGGAGGTAAAATTTTGCCTATAGATAGAGCCTGGTTTCATTTGTAAATTTCATACTTTCCTTCAGGTTTCTAATAAGGAACTTGATGATTGTATCTTGTGTATTTATTTTCTGTATTTTAATTATGTATTTTTATTTTTAGTAATAATAGTATGTGTGTTTTTACTTTCTTTTATGTTTAGTAATTAATTTCCGTTGGAGGAATGGTGAAATCTTTAATATGATAAGGTACATTAATCTCACTTATTTTATAATATGAAAATTGTAATATAATAATATGGATTAATGTTGATACCGCCTATATGGCTGGTTTTATTTATTTGACATAATATGACACCGCCTATATGGTCGGTCTTTAGGCGACAGATGATTACCACCTATATGGCTGGTTTATGGATAAATAATAACACCGCCTTTATGGCTGGTTTGACTTAATTGGATAACACTGATAATTTCTATATTTTAATAAAGTGAAATTTCTACATTTGAAATATTAAAGGCGGATCCCATAACCCCCCAGCATTTATATTTTTAATATAGAGAAGTGATGAAGCACAATATTCACAAGTTTAATAATTGATTTTCTTTTTTAATATATTGTACATTGGCTTGTTTATTGAATCTTAATCTTAATATTGCCTGACCACCAATAATATTGATGTGGTAAACTTAAAATAAACTTGGATAAGAGATTTTAGGTTTCAGTCTTAGATTCAATAGCTCACTATCTCACCTTAGAGATTTCCTTCCAGGATAAGAATATACATGTTGGGCGTGGGTAGCCACAATTGAAACTTGACCTTAATGAATTCGGGTAACTTAGTTAACACGTGAATATAGTTAATTGGATTACTTTGGGTGTTTGCATTCGACCATCGAAAGAGGCTTATGTATATCTTCGTGTTTCAGGTTAATAACTAATATATTACACTTATATAGGAGAATCAATTCATCATTAGAATAATATTGGGCGGATTCACAACCTTATATGTTTTCTTTATTATTAATTTTCTTTGTTTTATTTTTTATTTTTATTTATTTATTTTAATCAAATCCAACTTCAACCAGCAAACAAACCCTTCCAACCTCAATTAGATACTAGTAAACATTTAGCATCAATAATTAATAATAGTAAAGGAATTAAGTCCTCGTGGGATCGATATTTTTATACTACTTGAGCGATATGTGCGTTTCCGTAACGTGTGTGATTTCACCAGATCAAGCTGCTTCGAAAGTGTCCCCATCATGAGATTGCAAAGTGGCTACAAGTCCAAACCTTCTATAATGGGCTTACTGATATGATGAAAACCACAGTGGATGTAGCTGTTGGAGGTGCACTAATTGGAAAAAGAGAGAATGAAGCTTGAGATTTATTAGAAGAAATGGTTAACAACAACTCCTTGTGGCCAAAAAAAGAAGTATACATCAACGAGTAGCAGGAGTCCATGAGGTTGGGCTCAACACAACTGTGAGTGTCAAGCTGGATCAAATTTGTAAATGCCTAAAGATTCTCAGTATGCAAGCTGTGAATAATGCATGAGCTACAAATGTAGCATATGGAGGAGGAAAAAACATAGATCCGTACCCCATATATAAGGAGTCTGTCAATTATGTTAATAACTTCAATAAACAGAGATATAACCTCTATTCTAATAGTTACAAGCCATAGTGGAAGAACAACCCAACTTTGGATGGAAGAACAATCAAAGGGCAGACCCATCAGACAAACTTCATCCATCTTCAGTGTTCCAGCAACAAAGGGGTGACGCCACTCAAGAAAGAAAATCACCCATCGAGGATTTAATGAGTTAGATGGCTAAACATATCATGAAAAATGCCAAGAGCACCGCTAGACTGGAAGCACTGGTACAAAGTCAAGCATCATACATGAAAACATTGGAAAATTAACTAGGACAAATGGCCAATGCTTAGAGCTACAGATCGCATGGTGCTCTTCCTAGCGACACAAAAACCCAATCCTAGGGGAATGAACAAGGAACAATGTAAAGCTATTATGTTGAAGAGTGGTACATTGATAGACAAAGATATGGGAGTCACAAGGCCTAAAGAGGAGAACACGGCCACAACAGGAGATGATAAAGTGGAGCAAAAGACAAAAGATAAGGCCACGGGAGAAAAAGATCTCGTGGAATTTAATTCACCATCACATTTTCCTCAACCTCTCCAGAAGCACAAGTTGGACAAGCAATTTGCTTAATTTTTAGAGGTGTTCAAAAAGCTGCACATCGATATCCTATTTACAGAGGCACTAGAGAAGATGCCTAACTATGTCAAGTTCATGAAGGATATCTTATCCAAGAAATGAAGACTAGGTGACTTCAGCGCTTGCAGAATAGTGTAGTGACATCATTCAGAAAAAGCTACCTCCCAAATTAAAGGATCCGGGCAGTTTTACCATTCCCTACACCATAGGGAACCATTATTTTGGTAAGGATTATGTGATTTGGGTGGTAGTATTAATTTGATGCCTTTATCCATCTATAGGAAAATGGAGCTAGGAGAGGTGAAGCCCACCTCAGTCATTCTACAGCTTGCTGATAGGTCACTTATGTTGGTTTCTATAATTAGTCCCAAAGAAAGATTAAGCCATGGAAATACAAATAACATACATGCAAAGCTAGAAACATGGCGGAATCATACTTACTAAGCTTTGTGACGAAAATGGTGAAGACAATCCTTGAGTCTTCAAGGTGGAAGTTTCGGCCAAGCAAGAAGATGGAGAGAAGCTTCAAATCTTCAAGTGTTCCAAGCTCCAAGGTTGTTTCCCTATCACCTCTTTTGATCCTTGCTTGTGCTAGCAAAAATGGAGAATGAAAAACAATTTTTCTGCCTTGGTTTGAAGCTCACGGCGTGAGCAAGGGAGAGGAAGAGGGAGTGTATTACTTATCAATTTTTTGTTCTCCTTTTGTTTCTGAAACCGTGAGAGACAAATGAAAAGCAAAAATGAAATGATATCAAAAACCAAATGAATTTTTTAATCAAAAAACCCTTCAAAAACTGTGAAAGGTTTTTCCCTCCAAAGGAAAATTCATCATTTGCCATCATTATCTCACATTGAGAATAGAGACAATGTATCAT
This sequence comes from Zanthoxylum bungeanum, assembly GCA_019454045.1. Taxonomy (NCBI): domain Eukaryota; kingdom Viridiplantae; phylum Streptophyta; class Magnoliopsida; order Sapindales; family Rutaceae; genus Zanthoxylum; species Zanthoxylum bungeanum. The sequence continues at coordinate 19,671 of SKCR01039250.1, read as the reverse complement.
CCCTTAAAGGTGACTAGATACATCCATCATCTATTCGTATCAAGTAATGAGATATCGCGATGTGATTTGCGGATTCCACCCGTTTCAAAATACGAATGTGTCCGCAAACACTTTCGGGCCCAAATTCGCTAATTCCGAATTAACGAATTTCCGTCGCGACGAGAATTAAATAATTACGCCTAGCGGAATTATTATTCAGATCGCTAACGAATTAATTCCAAATTAATTCTTTTGCCCGAATTAAAATCCGATTTTAATTCCGCGTCGAAATCTAATTTCGTTTAATAATATATCGAATATATTATTTTATCGATTAATTCCAAATTAATCGATCTCTCTCTCTCTCCTAATAAGGCATTTTATCCAAGATAAAGTTTCTCCATAATTAATCCAAGATTAATAAAGTTCGAATCAAACATCATAGGTGAATCTTCAGGAAGCGACCCAAGAGATCTCCGGATATGTTGGCAGTAAATACGGTCGTTGGATAATCCAAACACGTACGTACCTCGTACTACGTTTTTACCGATTTACAAGACAAGGTTGGCTTATAGCAAAGCGCCATGCCTACCCAATTCTCCAGAAATATTCTTACTGGAATATTAGATCTATATCAATCGTAGAATACCGTAGTATTGCATACATCGATCCAGTATCGGATGATCACATGTTAGGCCTGGGGCTGGAAATGTGTCTGCCCCGTACGAAACATATATCGGATATCAAACAACTAGTCTCTTTAAATCGGACAATCCTGACCTGGTCATATTGTCCCGACGGTTGCAACCTTTTATAGAGTACTAGTTCTGTATCCAGTGTGATTATCATCTCCATATGTCTGATGTGATACTTCCATCTTGACATCACATCCAGTACACTACGATTCTCGATAAACCCAGAAGAGGCATACACAGAACCGGTTAAAGCCCCGAACCACCACAACCAAAGTTTACCGATTGTCGCAAGTACTAGCGATGCAAGTCTCAGGTTAAGACCATATACACCTACCCTGATGCGGCCTCCCATAGACACGCAGACATACTACCAATGGGATTCCGCGGGGTCTGTCCAGAGCGAAGCTGTTTTCCGTACCATCGATAAAACACAACCTCCTATCGCACTTGCATAAGTATCCAATACTTAAATATATGAGAACTATGCCGTTGTGCCATCACAACTCGCACAAGTGCAATACTAGTCTATTCCGCATTATCGATGTCCGATCTCGATAATACTCCGACTAGGGATATTTAATGATTAAACCTTTTATATTGATACTGTCTCATATCATCTCAATACGGAACTAATCATATGGACTTTTGCCATTAATATATTAAAGTAAATAAATTTTACAAAACGGCAAAAGGCAATTTCATTATCACATAGTTAATTTTGTACAATAATACAATATCATTTACAAAACAGTGACGCTATGGGTCATAATGTCTAACAACTTATATATCCAAGAGAAGTGGTAGAGGATGTACTTGTAAAGGTGGATAAGTTTTTTTTCCCAACAAATTTCATTGTGTTGGACATAGAGGAAGATATGGAGGTGCCCATCATCATCGGTAGACCATTCTTGGCCACAGGTAGAACTATCATAGATGTGCAGAAAGTGAGTTGACTATGAGGGTTCAAGATAAATAGGTAACTTAAAATGTATTTAAAACCATGAAGTTCACGAGTGATGAAGAAGAAGGGAATTTTTATAGAATAGACATAGTTTATGATGCCATTCAGGATATATTTTCACTGTATTCCAATACTTACAATCTTGAAGCATGCATTACTAATATATCTGATGAAGAGTTAAATGAGTAAATTTTGGAATGCATAAACTATCTTGATTCGGCCCTTCGATTGAGACCTAGATCACATGTTGAGATCTTAGAACTACAGAAAAAATGGCGAGTCAAACCCTCAGTTGAAAAACCACCACAACTGGAACTAAAGCCACTCCCAAGCCACCTTCGATATGCATACTTATAAAACTCTTCAACACTACCATTTAATATTGCATCTTCCCTAACTGTGGTGCAGGAAGGCAAGTAATTAAGAGTGCTACGAGAGCACAAAGGAGCTATTTGATGGACCATAACAGACATACGAGGCCTCAATCCATCATTTTCATGCATAAGATCCTCATGAATAATGAATACACGAATGTAGTGGAACATCAACGAAGATTAAACCCAATTATGAAGGCGGTTGTGAAGAAAAAGATCATAAAGTGGTTGGATGCAGACGTCATCTATCCCATCTCAGATAGTTCTTGGGTAAGCCCGATATAGTGTGTGCCAAAGAAAGAAGGAATGATCATTGTTATTAACGAGAAGAATGAACTGATTTCGAAAGAAACATTGAATGATTGAAGAGTTTGCATGGACTACAAAAAGCTGAATAATGCCACGTTGAAAGATCACTTCCTGCTTCTGTTTATTGATTAGATGTTGGATAGACTGGCGAGACATGAGTACTATTGCTTCCTGAAAGGGTATTCAGGATACAATCAGATAGCCATCATTTTAGAGATAAAAACAAAACCACATTCACGTGCCCCTATGATACATTCATGTTTTGCATGATGCCATTTGGACTCTTTAATGCCCTTACTACCTTTCAGCGGTGCATGATGGCCATCTTTTCAGACATGATAGAACAAACCATGGATGACTTCTTAGTGTTGGGGGATTCTTTCGACCATTGTCTGTAGAATTTGGGAAGGGTATTGAAAAGATGTGAAGAGACTAATCTGGTGCTAAATTGGGAGAAATGCCACTTCATGGTGTATGAGGGAATTGTACTGGGACATTAGATCTCACGAAAGGGTATTGAGGTAGAGAGAACGAAGATTGAGACAATAGAGAAATTGCCACCACCATCATCCATCATGGGGATCAAAAATTTCTTGGGCATATAGGGTTTTACAAAAGAATCATTAAGGATTTCTTAAAGTTGTCAAGCCACTGTGCAACATACTAAAGAAAGACGTGACCTTTCACTTCACCAAAGAATGCCAATAGGCCTATGAATTTTGAAATAGATGCTAGTCTATGCTCACATCATAGTAGTGCCAGATTTGACACTATTCTTTGAACTCATGTTTGATGTAAGTGATTTTATAGTATGTGCAGTCTTAAGGAAACGTAAGGAAAAAGGTTTCCATACCATTTACTATGTCAACAAAATATTGAATGAGGCACAACTCAATTACACAACAACTAAAAGAGAATTGCTGACAATAGTGTTTGCTTTCGACAAGTTTCGCTCCTACTTGATAGGCACAAAGGTGATAGTCTACACAGATCATTCAGTAATCAAATACCTAATAGAAAATAAATACGCCAAGCCAAGACTAATTCGCTGGTTGTTACTACTATAAGAATTTGACTTTGAGATTCAAGATTAGAGAGAGATAGAAAACCAAGTAGCAGGTCACTTGTCGCGACTTGAAAATGGGGCTACAACTGGTAATGAGCTGACAATAAAAGAACCTTCCTAGATGAGCAGTTATTCGCCACCACATATAATGAAGTCCTGTGTTACGCTGACTTCATGAATTATATTGTTACCCGATAATGGCTACTAGAATGGACACATCAGCAAATGAAGAAGTTCTTTAGTGAAGTAAATCATTACATTTGGGATGAGCCATATTTGTTCAAGAGATGTGTCAATCAGTTTTTACGGTGATGTGTTGTTGGGATATATGCCCTAAAGCTTAATGTATTGTAAACAGAATTGTTTATTGAAATAATAGATGCATTATTCATTTATCAAAATTATTTGATTTAAATCGCATATTGTAAATTGTCTTATATACCCTTGATTACTCAAGTGCTTTCAGACTTATTGTATTAGTGATACACAATAGGGTTTAAGTCTGAAGTTAGTAATCTAAAACAGTCTATAGAGAGCAAACAAAACGGGTATTTTATTTGTGGTTTAACTATAGTTGCGGTCTATTCTATACATGTATAACGATCTTGATCCGAGATCATTCATATAGTGACATGAGAATGGAGGCACCTTATATGATGTGATCATATAAGACTTGACCTAGATAGAAATGAATATCTTATAATATCTGTTGACTGAAGAAATTCATTTTATCTACTAGATGGTCATATATGGATTGATCTTACTCCTTAGTGTACTTCGAACTCCTACATGGCAGGCTATATCCTTTGATTTACTAAGGTGAGGTTCGTGTAGTAGTTCTGACCTATAAATACGTATTTTAGGGATATGATTTGGTGTGTAGCTGAGACCATTTTACATAGACCTGAAGTTCACCCCTTCTTACGAGAAGTAGAAGAGTATCTCTCTTAAGGGTTGATTCGGTACTTGAACAATTAGAGCACTCAAGTCCTTCTTTTACGAATAGAAAGATTAATATTCATAATAGTTATGAAGTAATTATTCATTAGAGAATCAATCGTACTTAAGGTATAAAGTAATTAGAGGGGTATAACAGACTTATGATCGGCTCTAATTATGAGATATTTGTGAAGGGTCAATCCGTATCTAATGATTATATTGATGGACACCAAAGTTGTTCGACTTATATTTCCATATGAGAGTTCAACTTTGAGTTTTTAGTGGAATAACGCGAAGTTAATAATTCAGAATATTTAATTAAAGAGGTTAATTAATATTTTGAGATTATTGGAGCTTGGAAATATAGGTCCATTTGGTCCCCGTGCTAGCTCGATTAACTGTAGCAAATTTAATATAATTGGATTGTCTAATTATATACTCACATAATATTTATATATTATTAATGAGATTAATAATGTAATTTATCACAAATGAAAGCTATATTAAATGTGTTTAATATAATGTTTTATAGAATTATTTGATTATGAGATAATCAAATTGTGATTATGAGATAATCAAGTTAGTAATAATTATGAGATAATTATTACATCATCATTATTATGATAATGGTTTTTAAATTGTCTTAGAGATAAGACCATATGGCTTGCTATACTCTCCAACAATTTATGTCTGAAATTTATATGACCTAATTGCCTAACTTTATTCACTTCACATGTCTTTGCTTGGCATTCCATTAATTATTTTTGCCATTATAATAGAATGGCATGTGAGGATTTGTGATCAGATTGGTTGGCTTTTGATAAAGAATATAATCTCTACCATTTACAATCAAATGTAGAGGAAGGGGAATAGACATATCATTCACACAAGTTTGTGAGACAGATAGAGAGAAAACAAAATCCAGAAAATTTTCTTCAAGTGTTGAAAGAAAATTTAATTTTCTAAAGTGTTGAGAATTAGAAAGAAATAAGTGTAAGTTAGACCTTTATCTAATTCATTCAATCTTTCTAAAAGCCAAAAGATATTGAAATAATATATTTTTCTAAATAGTTTAGAGATTTATCTTTGTGAGTGAAGCCTGTTGGGGTCAAATCAGGGAGGCGCAGCGGAAGAAGAGCTGTTCGGGCGAAATAGTAGTTTAAAATTTTTAAACTTACGAATAAATTTTTAAACTTACGAATAAATTATTTAAATTATTTAATAAATTTTTATTAATAATTCATTCATATTTCACCTAAACATATTTATTCGATATCATATAACGACATAAATAATATAGAAACACCGCGAAACTTTTGCGAAAATATTTTTCCGTAAAATAGCATAAAACACGTTTTTGGCCGAACCGACCGACCAATGAAAATTGTGACTACCCAGGTCAGCCCCAAAAAAATTTGGACAGTTCATGGGCTGCCCGAACAGTGCTCAGTTCACTGTTTGGGCAGCCGTTACCCGGTAATGCCGTTTTTCACCGTTATTTTCACTCTGAAACAATTTCCGATAAATATTTTTCTTAGACAATAAAAATAAGCCAATTTATTCTAATTACTCAATAAATAAAAATTGAATTTTTATCTGAAAAATCAGATTTATCATTAATTACCGTGAGACCCCTAAACTTTACAAATTTTACATTTTTGTCCTAAAATTGTCAAATATAATTTTAGATGATTCCAAATCATTTATAAAATGATTCTTAACATGTTCAAAATATGAAAATAGAATTTACAACTCAAACCCCTCAATTTCTTCAAATTGCCAAGAGGGTCCCAACTTTTCTATTAATTATGATTTAGCCCCAAATATTCAAAACATGTCAAGATCAAATCCAATTAATCCCAAATTTGATATACATCATATATACATCAGAATATGCAACACATATGAAAAGCCCCAAAATTGGATTAGGTTAAGAACCCTAATTTCTCAAATTACTCCAATTGTTCAATTTACACTAAATTGATAAAATTCAACAATTGAATCAATCCAATACCACACCAATCAAGTCTTACCATCATGAAACAACTCAAGAATAATTCTAGGTTATTTATGAATGGCTAAGCAACTCTAGAATGGAAACATCACCATCAAATGTTTTAAAGATTACTAAATGAACAATTTCTTTCAATCTTTAATTAGCACACATGGTCATCTTTCAAACAAGTTTACAACCATGTAATTACATACATAAAAGAGTAGAGAAAATTTTAAGCATCACAAATTGAAGCCTAGATACATGGAAATAATTTCCTAGTTGAAGAAAGTTAAGAAAAACTTACAAATTCCAAGCTTTGATTGAGTTTTTTTTCTCTTTTTCTTCACTTTTCTCTCAACATTTTCTTTGTAATTATTTTGTAAAACTTGAGTAAGTGTTTGAAAAATGAAACAAAACAATTTTGTATCAATTTTCCATTATGGCCGAAATTAATGACAAAAATAAAATAACAATTAATTTATTTTTGTTCTATTTTCATTTGTCCACATTTTACTTTAATAAAGTTAACATTTAACTTTAATAAAGTAAATACACAAATGGACCAATGAAAACAAGCCATTAAAAAGCATAAATCATTACTTAAGATATTTGTAATATTAATTAATTTAATTATTTAACAATTAAATAATAAATAATAAATATAAATATCTTTAATATATGTATTATATTTATTTTAAATATCTCAAATACATATATTAATGATATATGTCAAATATCACAATTTGATATTTAATTAATGTGTATTTAATAATATAAAATATTAAATACAAATACACATTAATTCGGGAATGACGATCAGGTCTTGATTGCATGTATTTTTGGTTTAACCATTAAACGAGTTATAAATAATCAGTATTATTCATAACAGTTGCCCTAGTGCTCTATGAGTATATTTCATTAGTGAGACTCTCTAGATTCGGGCATATCCGTCATGAAATCCAATTTCGTGTCCATAATTCACCCACCTTTAAATTATGACGACCACGGATAAACTCGCTGAATCATACAGGTCGAGGTCATTGCATACGTATAATCCATATGTCACATGTATCCGGATTATCCTAGAGATATAGATATAAACGTCAAATCTCTATAGGAATAATCACGTCGATGAATCTATTAATAATCTCTAAATAACATTCGGAACTCACTTCCGAAGTATACTATGGCCATAGATTTAACAGATTGCTAATCACCTATCGACTACCTATGCTCTGTACACAGAGCTGACAGATCCTTTCTTGATAATCACAAGATATCATTAGCATGAGTCCACACCCAACGAACAGGCGGAGGTCTGATCTAAATAGATCGGTGATGTGACTGCCATCTAAGTGTTAAGGATAACTCATATATCCACAGTGGTATCTCAAGTCAAAGAATCACTATGCTACTCAACCCGAGAAGATTCCTATTGACGTTGGTGTACTATCTTTTAGGAAATCTTCGGTGAGTCGTTCTGTGTTTATCAAATAAACACCTACATGTCTATAGGATTTTCCCAAGACTCATGGTTCATTGGGATAAACCATCGAACCAAGTCTGATATACGACATGTACTGGTCTCAGCGGATTTTACTAACCGACCCGTGTGAGTAAATCTCGACTAGGAACATAATTTCAGGATATACAACTTATAGTGACACTTCCTAATGTCAATTACAAGTTATGTTGTAACTACGCACTACGTTGTAAATCCTGAGGCCCTTGTCTAATATATATACATATCACTAAACCAGATTTAGTTTCAATCTAATCAATCTAATCGAAATTAGATTGAATACGTATATAAGAGACAAGAGGTGCTACCATTTAAATTAGTAATATTATGGAAAAATGTATTGCTCGTATTCATGAATCAGACATAAATACGATCCGGATTGGTGCTCAGAGCACCAACCCTAACAATTTCTCCCACTTGCTCTAGTGTCATTCCATGGTATCATATACATATCCCAATGTGTATCACATACTCATGGCCCTCAAGAACTGTAACATTCCGGAATCTGGGAGATGTTACCGGCAGGGGATAACAGCACTAACCCCATTAGCCTCTGACTTCCCGACTGTGTTCTAAAACATCTACATGTAAAGTCATGTACAGGGACCATAGCCCAACTCAACAATATAAAATGCTTTTATTTCTCATAACTGTATACTCAAATATACTTTTCTTTACAAAACATTAACAAACACTTATAACGACTTATACAACACTAGTGTATACATGAAACTTTACTTTGACTCTGACTGGACTCTTATGCTCTCTGACTCTGAACTGGTGGACTCCAAACCCTAGTGACTGCATCAGTATCCGTCCTCCCGAACTCGTCCTCCAAGAAAACCTGTAACCAAATAAAACTGGGAGTGGGGGTTTAGATCCCTATTCGATCTAAGTGAGTGGACAAGAAAATTGAAAAACTCAAATCAAAACATTAGGTCTTTAAAACTAAAATTTTAGAAAAAATCACTTCATATGAATTCTGTTTTCTGAAACCTCCATCTGAAATCTCTGTAATAAAACTGATCTTTCTAAAAAATGCTTTCGAAACTCTAGTTTCCGAAAACTATTTTCTAAAATCTGATTTCTAAAAATTGCGTACTGAAAATCTGAAAACTGTGAGCTACTCTGTATCTGAAATACCTTAACGTATGAGGGAATTACGTATCGCCGTCCCCCATACGCCTAACTATAGCCAACAGTACAAATCCATGACTTTGGGGTGTTACATATCGCCGTCCCCCAAAGCGCACCAGTACTGTCTCTGAAATTGGTGGTTTTAGTGTTGGGAAGTGGCCGCGAGTGCGCAGCGGAAAATTTAATAAATCAAATTATGATGCCGCTATCTCTTTGCCCAAGACCCATTTGTTTTGATTATTCTACAAGCCTAGGCATGTTACTATATATTCTAAGCATAAAAAATCATAAAACATGAAAATAACATAAACCTAAACATGTTAACTATCATAAGAACTCTAAATAAAATAAACAAAGAAAAAGACTTACTTGAACCGAAGACTCCTCCAGTCCTCCCTCCAATCTACAAGCTTTTCTCGAACTCAGCAAGCTCTTCCACGTTCCAAAGAGCCACCCAAGTGTGTGGCCTCCAAAGGTGCACACACCAAAGCCAAAACTCAACGGCAAGACTACGCCTTGAGTGAACAGGTATTTTGCCTTTGGTGCTAGCCTAGGCAAATACCTCAAAACTTTTAACTCGAGGTTCCTCTAGTCAATTAGACTTAAGGATCCTCAAAATCAGTGGCTTACTCTTAAATTTTAGAGTTGCTCACTTATATAAACCCAAGATATGAAAGATTTGGTGCAAAAATTTGTGAAGAATTCTTTGGGTTTATATAGGTGCTCCAAAGACATCAAAATTATTTAAGAATCCGATGTGGGATAAATGCTAACTTAATCTTAACCATTGGATCTTAATTTATTGGTTTAATGAGATTATAAAACCCTAATAAAAGTTTGAGCCGAATTGGAATTCAAAACAAATAACAAATAAAAAAAAATTTCTATTCACATTACTATTCATATTACTATTCATGTTTTATTTATTTATTTATTTATTTATTCCAATTCACAAAGTGCCCCTATCGTCGTTCACCAATCCCTAATCCACTATGGAACCTCATAAATGATCTGTTCAATAATTAAAAATATTGAACCATTTATGAACAATTCATACAGCAATCATATATGCTGTTAAATTTGTACTGTGCACTGTTAACCATTGATTTCGACTTTGTTGTGTGTGACCTTTTGGGTTCCCCTCAAGTTGGACATGAAATGAATCGTGATAATTTAATCGAATATAAATTATCCTCCGATCAGATGGTCGTTCGATTTCAATGACCAAGGTTGACATCTAGCAACATGCCAAGGCCCCAAATGAGAAGGAAAGATATATATACACATTCTGTATGCGATTTACATATGATACTTGACAGGTGCTTACACACGCGTATAACGCAAGCGCACGTATCGTTCAAGTAGTATAAAAAGTATCGATCCCACGAGGACTTAATATCCAATCTATTAATTTTATGAGGTCAAATGATTACTAGTATCTAACAGGTTGTTTGATTGATTTGAAAAGGTGACGATTCTAAATTTAAAAACAAGTAAATTAAATTGTTCGAAAGTAGGTTTAAGAAAATTCAATATTAAAAACTATCTAGGGTTGTGAATCTTTCCAATATTATTTAAAGATGAAGTGGTTATCTTGTAATTGGGTAAAATATTGATTTATTAACTTGGAACACTAAATTATGTAAAAGCCTCTTCCGATGGTCAACTACAAATATCCAGTATAACCCAATTGAACCATATTTCCATGTCAACCAAATTACCTGGATTCATTAAGATTAAGTTCCAATTATGGATACCCCCGCTCGACAAGTATATTCCCATCCTGTAAAGAAATCTATTAAAGGGTTATCTATCCTCAAGGAAGATCGTGGGCTATTAAGTCTAAGGTCTTAAACTTAAAATCCCTATGTTTAGTTCATTTTAAGTTTACCAGTTCAATTTTATTAATGGCCAGTTAATGAAAAAGCATTAAGATTAAGACTCAATAAATAAATCTTTATATTACCCAAAATATAATTTAACCCCTTATAAACCGGTGATATTAGAATTCATCACAACCCCAGATATCTAACTTAGTTACGACACATAACTAGGGCTAATAAAAACTTAAAAGTAAAGACATAAAGTAAAAATGCTGAAAAGTAATTGCAGTAAAGTAAATACTGAAAAGTAAATTACAATAAAATGCTAAGGTAAAAGGAATTACTTTTACTACTACTAATTTAAATATCTCCCTTAATATATATATTAACTTGTGATAACATTACCAACCAGCCATATAGGCGGTAACCTGATTAAGACAAATTAAGTCCAACCAGCCATTAAGGTGGTAAAAAGATTTGTCCATGAACCTGCCATATAGGCGGAAAGAAAGTTTAACTACCAACCGACCAATCTGGCGGTATCCTTGATTAGTCAGGTTTAAACCATATTAAAATGAATTACCAACCGACCAATCTGGCGGTATCCTTTTTAAGTCAATATTTTAAATAGTGAATATATTATATTTAAGGGAGATTAATCTAAATAGCAATAGTAAAAGAATTACCTTTCACCTTAGCTTGGGAAGTTACCTCCTCATGGTGAATAGTAAAAACTGTAAAAAGTAAGAAATTAAATTAATATTATTACAAAAAGTAATTAAAATTTAATTACAAAACTAAAATTAAAAGAAACTAGAGAGAGAAACTCCCTATTTACATCAAAGAATTGAGAGAGAATGGTACATCTAAAACTGAAATTTCACGCTCTATTTATAGGCATCAGCAAAGGTCGCGCGTCGCGACGCCCAGCTCACGTCGCAACGCCCGTTTTGGTCGACGTGGCAGTTTCTGGTTCGTCGAGTGAGATTCTGGATAAGGTGATAAGGTGACACGTGGCAAGGTTGTTGGAGACTCAATTATTGTGACACATGGCGGCTTCTGATTGGTCGGCTAGATTCTTATCCGCCACGTGTCATATAGGGATAAGAGAGCCAATAATTGATGCTGACATGGCAGTGATGTGGCGACACGTGGCAAAGTGACTGTCGGTACCATAGAATTACGACACGTGGCACTTCCTGATTGGCTGATGATGACATGGCGGTGAGGTGGCATGTTGACTCGGTCAACTGATGATGTGGATGATGACGTGGCTGATAGGTGGAGTGACACGTGGCGGCACGTGGAGATGGTGACTGTCGGCACCGTAGGATGATGACACGTGGCACGGTGCATGTTAGCAGATCAGTTGTGATGGTGACACGTGGCACGACGCACGTTAGCAAAGTCAAATATTCTCAGATTCTGAACTGTTGATCAGGCGCACGTTAGCAGCTCTGGTGCATGTTATGCGTCGCGACGCCAAGGGCTTGCGCATCGCGACGCGCCCAAATTACCAAAATGCCCTTTTTGTCAATTTTTAATGTTTTGCTCCAAATCACCTCCAGAATGTCCTGAAACTTTATTTATCTACAAAATAACACAAAACACATCAAAATATTCACAAAACTCAAGAAACTATACCAAATATTAGGTTAAATGAGTGGGAAATAGTGATAGATTTACCACTCATCACACCCCCAAACCTAACATTTTGCTAGTCCTCGAGCAAAACACAAAATAAAATAACATAAGTAAAATTTAACTAAGCCACTTTCGTAGGGATCACGGTTGCTTTTAGTGTATGCAACAAGCCTTTGAACCCTTAGGTGTCCCTAGTGGACGAGTTGTAGTCTCGTGAGGGTTTACAACAATGATACCCACAAACATTTTACAAAAGTAAAAAGGTAGTGAAACTAATGCACACAAAAGCAAAAAGACAAGCGAAAATAGAATAAAAATGTTAGTGACTAATCAGGTGAAACTTCTACTCCAATTTACTAGCTGTTTTGTTTCATTCTAAATTACTGAATAAGTAAATTCTCCGATTATATTTACCATTCTCCATATGCACAGCCGACAAAACATTAATCAAATCATTTTTTCCCACAACAGTCACAAGTGCAGTTGATAAGAGAGTAATATTTTTGTCCTAAAATTTTATCAGAATTCACACCTTTTTGCAGCAATGGAATAATTTTTTCTGATTTTTCTGATTTTTTTTCTTTTTCTCTATTTTTTATTTATATACAATATCTTCCGTCTATGTAACGAGCTTTGGGCCGGTGGCTCCCAAACCAGTTGGCTTTAGGGCACCAGGTGTTAAGACACCCCTACGGACTTAATTACTCAGACTTCAGATATATATATTTTTGCAGCATCTTTGGTCCATGTAGCGAGCTTTGGGCCAGTGACTCCCAAACCTGTTGGTTTTAGGGCACTAGGTGTTAAAACACCCTTACAGACTTAATAACTCGGATGTCAAATGTTTTTTTTTATTTTTACTCCATTGCTTTTTGAGATGCTTCCTCCAATTAAACTAGAGCACTGAATATTAAAAACTTTTCAATTTTAGCTCATGTATGTATGTTACTATGTATGTTGATAATATCTGCTAACTGAGCATATGAAGATCAATTTTAGTCCGTTTTATGGAGAATTTACAAATTAAATAATTCAAAATGAAATAAACAAAAATTAACTTGTTTCGAAATAGGTTTGAGATACGTCTCAGGAGTGGAAACTCCTTACTCAGCTATCTCTTACCAATTTCACATTTTTAGTCAAAATAAAAACAAAAACGCAAAATATTTTTGTAATTTTTGAAAAAATTTCAAATTTTTTTTTTTGTATTTTTCGAAAAACAACACACAACTAAAAACAAGGTACTAATCAACTAATTCCCTCCCCCAAACCTAAATGATACATTGTCCCCAATGTCTTATATAGTAGAAGAAGAGTTAAGAAGGTCGTACCTGGTTAGCTGAAAATCTATGAAAAATTACAGGTTAAGATCCAGATTAATCCGACGCCTCTTACCACGATCGTCCTCGGACCAATTTATCTTTGAAAGGATAGGGTCAACTTGTGGTTCATAGGCTAAGAGTTGGTCTATTAGATCCGGAGCAGTTCTGGCAGTAAAGAGGAGTTCTTTCAAAGGTTTTGACACGAACCCATTTCTCCGGGCATCATCAAGAAACACACAAAGAAAATCATAAAATCCATCAACATTAAACAGCCCAAATGGTTTCTGGTGTATGTTCAGGTTCGCCCAAGATAGCACTATAAAAATTTCCTCCAATGTACCCAAGCCACCTGGCAAAGAAATAAAAGCATCAGCACGGTTAATCATTTCTACCAATCGTTCAGACATACCTGGCACGATCAGTTCCTCTCCATTTGATGGTCCAATAAGATTTGCCTCTGCCAAGGGTTTTGGGATGATTCCCAAAACGTGACTGCCTCCTTCCTGTACGACCTTTGAAACGATCCTCATTAGTCCAAGATTGCCTCCACCATATACTAAGTGCATATTTCTTGCAGCTAAGACTCGACCCAATTCTTGTGCTGCTTCTACGTATTGTGGTTTAGTACCAACACTACTACCACAAAACACACAGATATTTTCAACTCATCTTCTTGAAGTGGCTTCCATGTTTTACTGTGGATGTCTTCAAAAGTGCAATGATGAGTTGAATTTATAACACCAGAAAAGGGTGAGTAAAATAATAGCACTAGTACCTGTCAAATGACAATTATTAGTTTAATAGTAAAATAAATAATGATAGTCAAAAAAGTCTGGATCATGTCGGAGAAAATAAAAGAGAACAACAAAACAAATCACAATTATTAGGAAAAGACAAAGAGATATAATATGTACAAGAATTTACAGCTTGATTGAAGTCTATGCGTCAGGGACAAGCTTCCCATCCAATTTTCTTATAAATTGGCAAATAGGGTCTTTTTGAGTCAGATTCCCGAGACTTAACTGTTGTCTTTCTTTTTGAAATTGTGTATGTAATTTGCGAATGGCTATGTGTACATATCCACTGGGATGCGTCTCAAGAGTCGAAGATATATTATCTACAAACTCTTTACTCAAGCCATCCCTAATGAATTTAATTTTGTCTTCGCGATTATCAGACACCATTCCTAAAGAACGACAATGAGTATTGCAATTCCAGTGTGCACATTTGTAACAAACACCCATTTGTTTAGCTCTACGTTTCTTTGCATATGTGCTTCTTCCAAAACCAGACAGATGTGAAATAAATGAGTCAGAAGACTCACCTGCCAATCGGACTCTTGCTTCAATTACCCAACGAATGTCATTAGGAACACCGTGAATTGTTAGTAGTCTTATCCGTTCCAAGCGAGCTTTGTAAACTTTCATCAGAGATTTTTGAGGGAGAGAAGGAAATTGCTCGTGAAGATTTGCGAGAGCTTCTTCCATCCTGAAATGACTTAATCTGCAAAAACTAAACACACAAAATTAAAGCACACCAAATCAGAATATATACAAAAATTGCATGGGTTGCCTCCCTGCGAGCGCTAAGTTTAAAGTCGTCAGCTAGACGTGACTGCCTGAACGTTATGCTAGATCTGAAAGTGTGACACTTTCTTTTTGTCGCTCAAATGATTCTCCCCAGTAGTGCTTGACACGCTGACTGTTAACCTTGAATGTGTTGTTGGTATTGGGATCCAGTAACTCAACTGCTCCATAAGGTAAAACCTGAGTGATCACAAATGGACCTGACCACCTAGATTTCAACTTTCCAGGGAAAAGTTTCAACCTCGAGTTGTACAACAACACCTGCTGCCTTGGTTCCAACTGTTTGTGCACTATTTTTCGGTCATGCCATTTTTTGGTCTTTTCCTTGTACAATTTGGCATTCTCATAAGCCTGTAGGCGAAATTCCTCCAATTCGTTGAGTTGGTGAAGTCTTTTCTCTCCTGCAGCTTGTGAATCAAAATTCAACTTCTTCAGTGCCCAGTACGCCTTGTGCTCAAGCTCAACTGGCAGATGGAACGCTTTCCCAAACACCAATCGATATGGGGACATACCAATGGGTGTCTTGTAAGCTGTCCGGTAGGCCCATAATGCATCATCTAGTTTTGTAGACCAGTCCTTCATTGTTGATCCAACAGTTCTCTCCATGATTCTTTTGATCTCACTGTTTGAAACCTCAACCTGTCCATTTGACTGTGGATGGTAAGCTGTGGCAACCTTGTGAGTAACTCCGTATTTGGATAGGAGTGCATCGAAGTATCTATTGCAGAAATGTGAGCCACCATCGCTGATGATTACACGAGGTGTTCTGAACCGAGTGAAAATGTTCTTTTTCAGGAATTTGATCACCATTTTTGAATCATTGGATGGCAATGTAATTTCTTCAACCCATTTGGAGACGTAGTCTACAACAATCAGGATGTACAGGTTTCTGAATGATGGAACAAAGGGTCCCATGAAATCTATACCCCACACATAGAATATTTCCACTTCTAGAATGTTTTGCAACGGTCATTCGTTTCTCCTGGAAATATTTCCCGTTCTCTGGCACCTGTCACATTGAAAAGCAAAAAGATAAGCATCTTTAAAAAGAGTGGGCCAGAACAAACCTGGTTGAAGGACTTTGGCTGCAGTTTTGTTTCCGCTGAAGTGTCTACCATATGGTGATGAATGACAGTGCTGCAGAATACTGTTGACCTCCTCATGTGGAACACATCGTCTCAATAATTGATCAGCACACCGTTTGAACAGGTACGGCTCATCCCATACATAATGCTTGACTTCTTTGAAGAACTTCTTCCGTTGCTGAGTTGTCCATTCCAACGGCCATTTTCCTGACACAATGTAGTTGAAATAGTCAGCATACCAAGGGACTTCTTGTTGTTTCACGGCAAACAGCTGTTCATCTGGAAAAGTTTCTTTGATTGATAGATCTTTGTCAGTTGTTTCTCCATTCTCGAGCCTCGATAGATCATCTGCCACCTGATTCTCTGTCCCTTTCCTTTCTCGAATCTCCACGTCAAATTCTTGTAGAAGAAGTATCCAATGGATCAATCTGGGTTTGGCATCCTTCTTCGTGATCAAGTATTTGATTGTTGAATGATCTGTGTAGACAACCACTTTGGGACCCAGCAGATAGGAGCAGAATTTGTCAAAAGCGTACACATCTGCAAGCAACTACTTTTTCAGTGGTTGTGTAGTTGAGTTGAGTTTCATTCAGTGTTCTGCTGGAGTAGTAAATGGTGTGGAAAATCTTTGCTTTGTGTTGTCCCAAAACTACTCCTACAGCAAAATCACTAGCATCGCACATTACCTCAAATGGAATGGTCCAGTCCGGTGCTACAATTATGGGGGCAGAAACCAGCTTCTGTTTTAAGATCTCAAAAGATTCCTGGCATTCTTTGGTGAATTTGAAAGGCACATCTTTCTCCAGAAGATTGCAAAGAGTTTTGTAATTTGGAAAAGTCTTTGATAAATCTCCTGTAAAAACCTGCATGTCCAAGAAAACTTCGAATACCTTTTACTGATGTTAGTAGAGGTAGTTTTTCAATTGTCTCTATCTTTGCTTTGTCTACCTCAATCCCCTTTTGTGAGATCAGGTGTCCAAGAACAATGCCTTTCTGCACCATAAAGTGGCATTTCTCCCAGTTGAGTACCAGGTTTTTATCTTCGCACCTTTGTAACACCTGTTCCAAATTTTGCAAACAATGATCAAAATAATCTCCAAACACATAAAAGTCATCCATGAAAACCTCCATACTCTGCTCCAGCATGTCTGAGAAGATGGCCATCATGCAACGTTGGAATGTGGCAGGGGCATTACATAATCCAAATGGCATCCTGCGGAAAGCAAAAGTACCATAGGGACATGTAAAGGTAGTTTTCTCCTGGTCTTCTGTTGCGATGGAAATCTGATTGTACCCTGAATATCCGTCCAGAAAGCAATAGAACTCATGTCCTGCCAGTCTGTCTAACATCTGGTCAATGAATGGTTGCGGAAAATGATCTTTCCTTGTTGCTTTGTTCAGCTTCCGATAGTCCATGCATACTCTCCATCCAGTCACCGTTCTTGTTGGAATTAGGTCGTTCTTTTCATTGGTGACCACATTAATTCCTCATTTCTTCGGCACACACTGCATAGGACTTACCCAACTACTGTCTGAGATGGGGTAAATGATGCCAGCATCCAACCATTTGATTATTTCTTTCTTTACGACTTCCTTCATGATTGGATTGAGTCTCCGTTGATGCTCCACTGTGGGTTTGTACTCATCATTCATCAGAATCTTGTGCATGCAAAATGATGGACTAATGCCTCGAATGTCTGCTATAGTCCAGCCAATGGCTCTTTTGTGCTCTCGTAACACTCTCAGTAGCTTTTCTTCCTGCTCCAATGTTAGTGAAGAAGAAATAATAACAGGTAATTCAAAAGAGTTTCCAAGAAATGCATATTTGAGATGACTCGGAAGTAACTTCAGCTCCAACTGTGGTGGTTCTTCAATCTAAGGCTTGATTCGATCTTTCTTGGCAGTTCCAAGCTTTCAACTGGTGGTGTCGCTTTGAATCGGAATGGTTGTTAAGGTAGTTGATACATTCCAGGATTTCATCGTCTAGCTCGCTGTCAGTCATGTTGGTGATGTAAGCTTCAAGTGTATCTGTGGGATTTGGCTCAGTATCCTGAACGATATTGTCAACAATATCAACTCTGAAGCATTCTTCTTCATTTTCATCACTCGGGAATTTCATGGCTTTGAAAATATTAAAGGTCACTTCTTGGTCCTGCACTTCCATGGTCAGTTCTCCTTTTTGCACATCAATCATAAATTTACCTGTAGCCAAGAATGGCCTCCCAAGAATGATAGGTATTTCTTTGTCTTCTTCCATGTCAAGGATGATGAAATCTGCTGGGAGAATTAGTTTGTCGACTTTGACCAGCACATCTTCAACAACACATCTTGGAAATGCGAGTGTTCGGTCAACAAGTTGCAATGAAACTGAGGTAGGCATTGCTTCTCCGATTTGTAGTTTCCTGTAAATAGAAAAGGCATCAAGTTAACACTGGCTCCTAAATCACATAAAACCTTATCGATGTAATGTTCTCCAATGGTGCATGGGATAGTGAAACTGCCAGGATCTTTCAACTTCGGGGGAAGTTTCCTCTGAATGATGACGCTGCATTCTTCCGTTAATGCTACTGTTTCGTGGTCTCCCAATCTCCGTTTTCGTGAAAGAATGTCTTTCATGAATTTGACGTAACGGGGCATTTCTTCCAAGGCTTCTGCAAATGGAATGTTGATGTGAAGCTTTTTGAACACCTCCAGGAATCGAGCAAACTGCTTGTCCAGTTTTTTTTTTCTGAAATCGTTGAGGAAAATGTGGAGGTGGAATGATCTGTTCTTTTTCCTTTGCTTCTTTTTCCTCCATATGTGGAACTGCATCTTTTGGAACTTCTTCTTGGGACACCCTGATTCCAACATCTTTGTTGATTTCAGTACCACTTTTCAAAGTAATGGCTTGACATTGCTCCTTCCCTCGGTTCCTTGGATTGGGTTCTGTGTTGTTGGGAAGATTACCTGGTGGTCTATAACTCTGAGCATTGGCCAGTTGTCCGATTTGATTCTCCAGTGCTTTGATGGAAGTTGATTGACTCTGAAAGATAACATCGTACTTTTTTAACTGATCCAGCACTTTTGCTATTCCTGGTTCATTTGTGTGCTCCTGGCCTTTGTTCTGTTGCTGGAATCCAGGTGGTGGATAGTTTTGTTGTTGGCCTGAATTGTTACTCCATGAAAAATTAGGATGATTCCTCCACCCTGGGTTTTAGGTGATGGAATAAGGATTGTTCCTCTGTCTGTTGAAA